>CALNHX010005524.1:0-105301 GCA_940337035.1 Agriotes lineatus | reverse complement strand
ATTGAAAATGTCTAAAATCGTATTAATAGCGTCTACAAATGCCAATTGACACGTTTGAATTAGTTTGAATATGACACGAAATAAAAGAAAATTTAAATGCACAATATCATTCTAAATGGTCTTGCAATGTGTTCTACAGATTGAAAATTATATAAAATCGTATTAATAGCGTCTACAAATGCCAATTGACACGTTTGAATTAGTTTGAATATGACACGAAATAAAAGAAATTTTAAATGCACAATATCATTCTAAATGGTCTTGCAATGTTATATACAGATTGAAAATGTCTAAAATCGTATTAATAGCGTCTACAAATGCCAATTGACACGTTTGAATTAGTTTGAATATGACACGAAATAAAAGAAAATTTAAATGCACAATATCATTCTAAATGGTCTTGCAATGTGTTCTACAGATTGAAAATTATATAAAATCGTATTAATAGCGTCTACAAATGCCAATTGACACGTTTGAATTAGTTTGAATATGACACGAAATAAAAGAAATTTTAAATGCACAATATCATTCTAAATGGTCTTGCAATGTTATATACAGATTGAAAATGTCTAAAATCGTATTAATAGCGTCTACAAATGCCAATTGACACGTTTGAATTAGTTTGAATATGACACGAAATAAAAGAAAATTTAAATGCACAATATCATTCTAAATGGTCTTGCAATGTGTTCTACAGATTGAAAATTATATAAAATCGTATTAATAGCGTCTACAAATGCCAATTGACACGTTTGAATTAGTTTGAATATGACACGAAATAATAGAAAATTTAAATGCACAATATCATTCTAAATGGTCTTGCAATGTGTTCTACAAATTGAAAATTATATAAAATCGTATTAATAGCGTCTACAAATGCCAATTGACACGTTTGAATTAGTTTGAATATGACACGAAATAAAAGAAATTTTAAATGCACAATATCATTCTAAATGGTCTTGCAATGTTATATACAGATTGAAAATGTCTAAAATCGTATTAATAGCGTCTACAAATGCCAATTGACACGTTTGAATTAGTTTGAATATGACACGAAATAAAAGAAAATTTAAATGCCCAATACCATTCTAAATGGTCTTGTAATGTGTTCTACAGATTGAAAATTATATAAAATCGTATTAATAGCGTCTACAAATGCCAATTGACACGTTTGAATTAGTTTGAATATGACACGAAATAGAAGAAAATTTAAATGCACAATATCATTCTAAATGGTCTTGCAATGTGTTCTACAGATTGAAAATTATATAAAATCGTATTAATAGCGTCTACAAATGCCAATTGGCACGTTTGAATTAGTTTGAATATGACACGAAATAAAAGAAAATTTAAATGCACAATATCATTCTAAATGGTCTTGCAATGTGTTCTACAGATTGAAAATTATATAAAATCGTATTAAAAGCGTCTACAAATGCCAATTGACACGTTTAAATTAGTTTGAATATGACACGAAATAAAAGAAAATTTAAATGCATAATATCATTCTAAATGGTCTTGCAATGTGTTCTACAGATTGAAAATTATATAAAATCGTATTAAAAGCGTCTACAAATGCCAATTGACACGTTTGAATTAGTTTGAATATGACACGAAATAAAAGAAAATTTAAATGCCCAATACCATTCTAAATGGTCTTGCAAATTGTGCTACAGATTGAACATTATATAAAATCGTATTAATAGCGTCTACAAATGCCAATTGACACGTTTGAATTAGTTTGAATATGACACGAAATAAAAGAAAATTTAAATGCCCAATACCATTCTAAATGGTCTTGCAATGTGTTCTACAGATTGAAAATTATATAAAATCGTATTAATAGCGTCTACAAATGCCAATTGACACGTTTGAATTAGTTTGAATATGACACGAAATAAAAGAAAATTTAAATGCACAATATCATTCTAAATGGTCTTGCAATGTGTTCTACAGATTGAAAATTATATAAAATCGTATTAATAGCGTCTACAAATGCCAATTGACACGTTTGAATTAGTTTGAATATGACACGAAATAAAAGAAAATTTAAATGCACAATATCATTCTAAATGGTCTTGCAATGTGTTCTACAGATTGAAAATTATATAAAATCGTATTAATAGCGTCTACAAATGCCAATTGACACGTTTGAATTAGTTTGAATATGACACGAAATAAAAGAAAATTTAAATGCCCAATACCATTCTAAATGGTCTTGCAAATTGTTCTACAGATTGAAAATTATATAAAATCGTATTAATAGCGTCTACAAATGCCAATTGACACGTTTGAATTAGTTTGAATATGACACGAAATAAAAGAAAATTTAAATGCACAATATCATTCTAAATGGTCTTGCAAATTGTTCTACAGATTGAAAATTATATAAAATCGTATTAATAGCGTCTACAAATGCCAATTGACACGTTTGAATTAGTTTGAATATGACACGAAATAAAAGAAAATTTAAATGCCCAATACCATTCTAAATGGTCTTGTAATGTGTTCTACAGATTGAAAATTATATAAAATCGTATTAATAGCGTCTACAAATGCCAATTGACACGTTTGAATTAGTTTGAATATGACACGAAATAGAAGAAAATTTAAATGCACAATATCATTCTAAATGGTCTTACAATGTGTTCTACAGATTGAAAATTATATAAAATCGTATTAATAGCGTCTACAAATGCCAATTGACACGTTTGAATTAGTTTGAATATGACACGAAATAAAAGAAAATTTAAATGCACAATATCATTCTAAATGGTCTTGCAATGTGTTCTACAAATTGAAAATTATATAAAATTGTATTAATAGCGTCTACAAATGCCAATTGACACGTTTGAATTAGTTTGAATATGACACGAAATAATAGAAAATTTAAATGCACAATATCATTCTAAATGGTCTTGCAATGTGTTCTACAAATTGAAAATTATATAAAATTGTATTAATAGCGTCTACAAATGCCAATTGACACGTTTGAATTAGTTTGAATATGACACGAAATAATAGAAAATTTAAATGCACAATATCATTCTAAATGGTCTTGCAATGTGTTCTACAAATTGAAAATTATATAAAATCGTATTAATAGCGTCTACAAATGCCAATTGACACGTTTGAATTAGTTTGAATATGACACGAAATAAAAGAAATTTTAAATGCACAATATCATTCTAAATGGTCTTGCAATGTTATATACAGATTGAAAATGTCTAAAATCGTATTAATAGCGTCTACAAATGCCAATTGACACGTTTGAATTAGTTTGAATATGACACGAAATAAAAGAAAATTTAAATGCACAATATCATTCTAAATGGTCTTGCAATGTGTTCTACAGTTTGAAAATTATATAAAATCGTATTAATAGCGTCTACAAATGCCAATTGACACGTTTGAATTAGTTTGAATATGACACGAAATAAAAGAAAATTTAAATGCACAATATCATTCTAAATGGTCTTGCAATGTGTTCTACAAATTGAAAATTATATAAAATTGTATTAATAGCGTCTACAAATGCCAATTGACACGTTTGAATTAGTTTGAATATGACACGAAATAATAGAAAATTTAAATGCACAATATCATTCTAAATGGTCTTGCAATGTGTTCTACAAATTGAAAATTATATAAAATCGTATTAATAGCGTCTACAAATGCCAATTGACACGTTTGAATTAGTTTGAATATGACACGAAATAAAAGAAATTTTAAATGCACAATATCATTCTAAATGGTCTTGCAATGTTATATACAGATTGAAAATGTCTAAAATCGTATTAATAGCGTCTACAAATGCCAATTGACACGTTTGAATTAGTTTGAATATGACACGAAATAAAAGAAAATTTAAATGCACAATATCATTCTAAATGGTCTTGCAATGTGTTCTACAGATTGAAAATTATATAAAATCGTATTAATAGCGTCTACAAATGCCAATTGACACGTTTGAATTAGTTTGAATATGACACGAAATAAAAGAAAATTTAAATGCACAATATCATTTTAAATGGTCTTGCAATGTGTTCTACAGATTGAAAATTATATAAAATCGTATTAATAGCGTCTACAAATGCCAATTGACACGTTTGAATTAGTTTGAATATGACACAAAATAAAAGAAAATTTAAATGCACAATATCATTCTAAATGATCTTGCAATGTGTTCTACAGATTGAAAATTATATAAAATCGTATTAATAGCGTCTACAAATGCCAATTGACACGTTTGAATTAGTTTGAATATGACACGAAATAAAAGAAAATTTAAATGCACAATACCATTCTAAATGGTCTTGCAATGTGTTCTACAGACTGAAAATTATATAAAATCGTATTAATAGCGTCTACAAATGCCAATTGACACGTTTGAATTAGTTTGAATATGAAACGAAATAGAAGAAAATTTAAATGCACAATATCATTCTAAATGGTCTTGCAATGTGTTCTACAGATTGAAAATTATATAAAATCGTATTAATAGCGTCTACAAATGCCAATTGACACGTTTGAATTAGTTTGAATATGACACGAAATAAAAGAAAATTTAAATGCACAATATCATTCTAAATGGTCTTGCAATGTGTTCTACAGATTGAAAATTATATAAAATCGTATTAATAGCGTCTACAAATGCCAATTGACACGTTTGAATTAGTTTGAATATGACACGAAATAAAAGAAAATTTAAATGCACAATATCATTCTAAATGGTCTTGCAATGTGTTCTACAGATTGAAAATTATATAAAATCGTATTAATAGCGTCTACAAATGCCAATTGACACGTTTGAATTAGTTTGAATATGACACGAAATAGAAGAAAATTTAAATGCACAATATCATTCTAAATGGTCTTGCAATGTGTTCTACAGATTGAAAATTATATAAAATCGTATTAATAGCGTCTACAAATGCCAATTGACACGTTTGAATTAGTTTGAATATGACACGAAATAAAAGAAAATTTAAATGCCCAATACCATTCTAAATGGTCTTGCAAATTGTTCTACAGATTGAAAATTATATAAAATCGTATTAATAGCGTCTACAAATGCCAATTGACACGTTTGAATTAGTTGAATATGACACGAAATAAAAGAAAATTTAAATGCACAATATCATTCTAAATGGTCTTGCAATGTGTTCTACAGATTGAAAATTATATAAAATCGTATTAATAGCGTCTACAAATGCCAATTGACACGTTTGAATTAGTTTGAATATGACACGAAATAAAAGAAAATTTAAATGCACAATATCATTCTAAATGGTCTTGCAATGTGTTCTACAGATTGAAAATTATATAAAATCGTATTAATAGCGTCTACAAATGCCAATTGACACGTTTGAATTAGTTTGAATATGACACGAAATAAAAGAAAATTTAAATGCACAATATCATTCTAAATGGTCTTGCAATGTGTTCTACAGATTGAAAATTATATAAAATCGTATTAATAGCGTCTACAAATGTCAATTGACACGTTTGAATTAGTTTGAATATGACACGAAATAAAAGAAAATTTAAATGCACAATATCATTCTAAATGGTCTTGCAATGTGTTCTACAGATTGAAAATGATATAAAATCGTATTAATAGCGTCTACAAATGCCAATTGACACGTTTGAATTAGTTTGAATATGACACGAAATAAAAGAAAATTTAAATGCACAATATCATTCTAAATGGTCTTGCAATGTGTTCTACAGATTGAAAATTATATAAAATCGTATTAATAGCGTCTACAAATGCCAATTGACACGTTTGAATTAGTTTGAATATGACACGAAATAAAATAAAATTTAAATGCACAATGTCATTCTAAATGGTCTTGCAATGTGTTCTACAAATTGAAAATTATATAAAATCGTATTAATAGCGTTTACAAATGCCAATTGACACGTTTGAATTAGTTTGAATATGACACGAAATAAAAGAAAATTTAAATGCACAATACCAATCTAAATGATCTTGCAATGTGTTTTACAGATTGAAAATTATATAAAATCGTATTAATAGCGTCTACAAATGCCAATTGACACGTTTGAATTAGTTTGAATATGACACGAAATAAAAGAAAATTTAAATGCACAATATCATTCTAAATGGTCTTGCAATGTGTTCTACAGATT
Organism: Agriotes lineatus; assembly: GCA_940337035.1. NCBI lineage: Eukaryota > Metazoa > Arthropoda > Insecta > Coleoptera > Elateridae > Agriotes > Agriotes lineatus. The sequence goes on along the minus strand of CALNHX010005524.1, from coordinate 99,145 downwards.
GAAAATTATATAAAATCGTATTAATAGCGTCTACAAATGCCAATTGACACGTTTGAATTAGTTTGAATATGACACGAAATAAAAGAAAATTTAAATGCACAATATCATTCTAAATGGTCTTGCAATGTGTTCTACAGATTGAAAATTATATAAAATCGTATTAATAGCTTCTACAAATGCCAATTGACACGTTTGAATTAGTTTGAATATGACACGAAATAAAAGAAAATTTAAATGCACAATACCATTCTAAATGGTCTTGCAAATTGTTCTACAGATTGAAAATTATATAAAATCGTATTAATAGCGTCTACAAATGCCAATTGACACGTTTGAATTAGTTTGAATATGACACGAAATAAAAGAAAATTTAAATGCCCAATACCATTCTAAATGGTCTTGCAATGTGTTCTACAGATTGAAAATTATATAAAATCGTATTAATAGCGTCTACAAATGCCAATTGACACGTTTGAATTAGTTTGAATATGACACGAAATAAAAGAAAATTTAAATGCACAATATCATTCTAAATGGTCTTGCAATGTGTTCTACAGATTGAAAATTATATAAAATCGTATTAATAGCGTCTACAAATGCCAATTGACACGTTTGAATTAGTTTGAATATGACACGAAATAAAAGAAAATTTAAATGCACAATATCATTCTAAATGGTCTTGCAATGTGTTCTACAGATTGAAAATTATATAAAATCGTATTAATAGCGTCTACAAATGCCAATTGACACGTTTGAATTAGTTTGAATATGACACGAAATAAAACAAAATTTAAATGCCCAATACCATTCTAAATGGTCTTGCAAATTGTTCTACAGATTGAAAATTATATAAAATCGTATTAATAGCGTCTACAAATGCCAATTGACACGTTTGAATTAGTTTGAATATGACACGAAATAAAAGAAAATTTAAATGCACAATATCATTCTAAATGGTCTTGCAAATTGTTCTACAGATTGAAAATTATATAAAATCGTATTAATAGCGTCTACAAATGCCAATTGACACGTTTGAATTAGTTTGAATATGACACGAAATAAAAGAAAATTTAAATGCCCAATACCATTCTAAATGGTCTTGTAATGTGTTCTACAGATTGAAAATTATATAAAATCGTATTAATAGCGTCTACAAATGCCAATTGATACGTTTGAATTAGTTTGAATATGACACGAAATAGAAGAAAATTTAAATGCACAATATCATTCTAAATGGTCTTGCAATGTGTTCTACAGATTGAAAATTATATAAAATCGTATTAATAGCGTCTACAAATGCCAATTGACACGTTTGAATTAGTTTGAATATGACACGAAATAAAAGAAAATTTAAATGCACAATATCATTCTAAATGATCTTGCAATGTGTTCTACAGATTGAAAATTATATAAAATCGTATTAAAAGCGTCTACAAATACCAATTGACACGTTTAAATTAGTTTGAATATGACACGAAATAAAAGAAAATTTAAATGCACAATATCATTCTAAATGGTCTTGCAATGTGTTCTACAGATTGAAAATTATATAAAATCGTATTAAAAGCGTCTACAAATGCCAATTGACACGTTTGAATTAGTTTGAATATGACACGAAATAAAAGAAAATTTAAATGCCCAATACCATTCTAAATGGTCTTGCAAATTGTTCTACAGATTGAACATTATATAAAATCGTATTAATAGCGTCTACAAATGCCAATTGACACGTTTGAATTAGTTTGAATATGACACGAAATAAAAGAAAATTTAAATGCCCAATACCATTCTAAATGGTCTTGCAATGTGTTCTACAGATTGAAAATTATATAAAATCGTATTAATAGCGTCTACAAATGCCAATTGACACGTTTGAATTAGTTTGAATATGACACGAAATAAAAGAAAATTTAAATGCACAATATCATTCTAAATGGTCTTGCAATGTGTTCTACAGATTGAAAATTATATAAAATCGTATTAATAGCGTCTACAAATGCCAATTGACACGTTTGAATTAGTTTGAATATGACACGAAATAAAAGAAAATTTAAATGCACAATATCATTCTAAATGGTCTTGCAATGTGTTCTACAGATTGAAAATTATATAAAATCGTATTAATAGCGTCTACAAATGCCAATTGACACGTTTGAATTAGTTTGAATATGACACGAAATAAAAGAAAATTTAAATGCCCAATACCATTCTAAATGGTCTTGCAAATTGTTCTACAGATTGAAAATTATATAAAATCGTATTAATAGCGTCTACAAATGCCAATTGACACGTTTGAATTAGTTTGAATATGACACGAAATAAAAGAAAATTTAAATGCACAATATCATTCTAAATGGTCTTGCAAATTGTTCTACAGATTGAAAATTATATAAAATCGTATTAATAGCGTCTACAAATGCCAATTGACACGTTTGAATTAGTTTGAATATGACACGAAATAAAAGAAAATTTAAATGCCCAATACCATTCTAAATGGTCTTGTAATGTGTTCTACAGATTGAAAATTATATAAAATCGTATTAATAGCGTCTACAAATGCCAATTGACACGTTTGAATTAGTTTGAATATGACACGAAATAGAAGAAAATTTAAATGCACAATATCATTCTAAATGGTCTTGCAATGTGTTCTACAGATTGAAAATTATATAAAATCGTATTAATAGCGTCTACAAATGCCAATTGACACGTTTGAATTAGTTTGAATATGACACGAAATAAAAGAAAATTTAAATGCACAATATCATTCTAAATGGTCTTGCAATGTGTTCTACAGATTGAAAATTATATAAAATCGTATTAATAGCGTCTACAAATGCCAATTGACACGTTTGAATTAGTTTGAATATGACACGAAATAGAAGAAAATTTAAATGCACAATATCATTCTAAATGGTCTTGCAATGTGTTCTACAGATTGAAAATTATATAAAATCGTATTAATAGCGTCTACAAATGCCAATTGACACGTTTGAATTAGTTTGAATATGACACGAAATAAAAGAAAATTTAAATGCACAATATCATTCTAAATGGTCTTGCAATGTGTTCTACAGATTGAAAATTATATAAAATCGTATTAATAGCGTCTACAAATGCCAATTGACACGTTTGAATTAGTTTGAATATGACACGAAATAAAAGAAAATTTAAATGCACAATATCATTCTAAATGGTCTTGCAATGTGTTCTACAGATTGAAAATTATATAAAATCGTATTAATAGCGTCTACAAATGCCAATTGACACGTTTGAATTAGTTTGAATATGACACGAAATAAAAGAAAATTTAAATGCCCAATACCATTCTAAATGGTCTTGCAAATTGTACTACAGATTGAAAATTATATAAAATCGTATTAATAGCGTCTACAAATGCCAATTGACACGTTTGAATTAGTTTGAATATGACACGAAATAAAAGAAAATTTAAATGCACAATATCATTCTAAATGGTCTTGCAATGTGTTCTACAGATTGAAAATTATATAAAATCGTATTAAAAGCGTCTACAAATGCCAATTGACACGTTTAAATTAGTTTGAATATGACACGAAATAAAAGAAAATTTAAATGCACAATATCATTCTAAATGGTCTTGCAATGTGTTCTACAGATTGAAAATTATATAAAATCGTATTAATAGCGTCTACAAATGCCAATTGACACGTTTGAATTAGTTTGAATATGACACGAAATAAAAGAAAATTTAAATGCACAATATCATTCTAAATGGTCTTGCAATGTGTTCTACAGATTGAAAATTATATAAAATCGTATTAAAAGCGTCTACAAATGCCAATTGACACGTTTAAATTAGTTTGAATATGACACGAAATAAAAGAAAATTTAAATGCACAATATCATTCAAAATGTTCTTGCAATGTGTTCTACAGATTGAAAATTATATAAAATCGTATTAAAAGCGTCTACAAATGCCAATTAACACGTTTAAATTAGTTTGAATATGACACGAAATAAAAGAAAATTTAAATGCACAATATCATTCTAAATGGTCTTGCAATGTGTTCTACAGATTGAAAATTATATAAAATCGTATTAAAAGCGTCTACAAATGCCAATTGACACGTTTGAATTAGTTTGAATATGACACGAAATAAAAGAAAATTTAAATGCCCAATACCATTCTAAATGGTCTTGCAAATTGTTCTACAGATTGAAAATTATATAAAATCGTATTAATAGCGTCTACAAATGCCAATTGACACGTTTGAATTAGTTTGAATATGACACGAAATAAAAGAAAATTTAAATGCCCAATACCATTCTAAATGGTCTTGCAATGTGTTCTACAGATTGAAAATTATATAAAATCGTATTAATAGCGTCTACAAATGCCAATTGACACGTTTGAATTAGTTTGAATATGACACGAAATAAAAGAAAATTTAAATGCACAATATCATTCTAAATGGTCTTGCAATGTGTTCTACAGATTGAAAATTATATAAAATCGTATTAATAGCGTCTACAAATGCCAATTGACACGTTTGAATTAGTTTGAATATGACACGAAATAAAAGAAAATTTAAATGCACAATATCATTCTAAATGGTCTTGCAATGTGTTCTACAGATTGAAAATTATATAAAATCGTATTAATAGCGTCTACAAATGCCAATTGACACGTTTGAATTAGTTTGAATATGACACGAAATAAAACAAAATTTAAATGCCCAATACCATTCTAAATGGTCTTGCAAATTGTTCTACAGATTGAAAATTATATAAAATCGTATTAATAGCGTCTACAAATGCCAATTGACACGTTTGAATTAGTTTGAATATGACACGAAATAAAAGAAAATTTAAATGCACAATATCATTCTAAATGGTCTTGCAAATTGTTCTACAGATTGAAAATTATATAAAATCGTATTAATAGCGTCTACAAATGCCAATTGACACGTTTGAATTAGTTTGAATATGACACGAAATAAAAGAAAATTTAAATGCCCAATACCATTCTAAATGGTCTTGTAATGTGTTCTACAGATTGAAAATTATATAAAATCGTATTAATAGCGTCTACAAATGCCAATTGACACGTTTGAATTAGTTTGAATATGACACGAAATAGAAGAAAATTTAAATGCACAATATCATTCTAAATGGTCTTGCAATGTGTTCTACAGATTGAAAATTATATAAAATCGTATTAATAGCGTCTACAAATGCCAATTGGCACGTTTGAATTAGTTTGAATATGACACGAAATAAAAGAAAATTTAAATGCACAATATCATTCTAAATGGTCTTGCAATGTGTTCTACAGATTGAAAATTATATAAAATCGTATTAAAAGCGTCTACAAATGCCAATTGACACGTTTAAATTAGTTTGAATATGACACGAAATAAAAGAAAATTTAAATGCATAATATCATTCTAAATGGTCTTGCAATGTGTTCTACAGATTGAAAATTATATAAAATCGTATTAAAAGCGTCTACAAATGCCAATTGACACGTTTGAATTAGTTTGAATATGACACGAAATAAAAGAAAATTTAAATGCCCAATACCATTCTAAATGGTCTTGCAAATTGTGCTACAGATTGAACATTATATAAAATCGTATTAATAGCGTCTACAAATGCCAATTGACACGTTTGAATTAGTTTGAATATGACACGAAATAAAAGAAAATTTAAATGCCCAATACCATTCTAAATGGTCTTGCAATGTGTTCTACAGATTGAAAATTATATAAAATCGTATTAATAGCGTCTACAAATGCCAATTGACACGTTTGAATTAGTTTGAATATGACACGAAATAAAAGAAAATTTAAATGCACAATATCATTCTAAATGGTCTTGCAATGTGTTCTACAGATTGAAAATTATATAAAATCGTATTAATAGCGTCTACAAATGCCAATTGACACGTTTGAATTAGTTTGAATATGACACGAAATAAAAGAAAATTTAAATGCACAATATCATTCTAAATGGTCTTGCAATGTGTTCTACAGATTGAAAATTATATAAAATCGTATTAATAGCGTCTACAAATGCCAATTGACACGTTTGAATTAGTTTGAATATGACACGAAATAAAAGAAAATTTAAATGCCCAATACCATTCTAAATGGTCTTGCAAATTGTTCTACAGATTGAAAATTATATAAAATCGTATTAATAGCGTCTACAAATGCCAATTGACACGTTTGAATTAGTTTGAATATGACACGAAATAAAAGAAAATTTAAATGCACAATATCATTCTAAATGGTCTTGCAAATTGTTCTACAGATTGAAAATTATATAAAATCGTATTAATAGCGTCTACAAATGCCAATTGACACGTTTGAATTAGTTTGAATATGACACGAAATAAAAGAAAATTTAAATGCCCAATACCATTCTAAATGGTCTTGTAATGTGTTCTACAGATTGAAAATTATATAAAATCGTATTAATAGCGTCTACAAATGCCAATTGACACGTTTGAATTAGTTTGAATATGACACGAAATAGAAGAAAATTTAAATGCACAATATCATTCTAAATGGTCTTACAATGTGTTCTACAGATTGAAAATTATATAAAATCGTATTAATAGCGTCTACAAATGCCAATTGACACGTTTGAATTAGTTTGAATATGACACGAAATAAAAGAAAATTTAAATGCACAATATCATTCTAAATGGTCTTGCAATGTGTTCTACAGATTGAAAATTATATAAAATCGTATTAATAGCGTCTACAAATGCCAATTGACACGTTTGAATTAGTTTGAATATGACACGAAATAAAACAAAATTTAAATGCCCAATACCATTCTAAATGGTCTTGCAAATTGTTCTACAGATTGAAAATTATATAAAATCGTATTAATAGCGTCTACAAATGCCAATTGACACGTTTGAATTAGTTTGAATATGACACGAAATAAAAGAAAATTTAAATGCACAATATCATTCTAAATGGTCTTGCAAATTGTTCTACAGATTGAAAATTATATAAAATCGTATTAATAGCGTCTACAAATGCCAATTGACACGTTTGAATTAGTTTGAATATGACACGAAATAAAAGAAAATTTAAATGCCCAATACCATTCTAAATGGTCTTGTAATGTGTTCTACAGATTGAAAATTATATAAAATCGTATTAATAGCGTCTACAAATGCCAATTGACACGTTTGAATTAGTTTGAATATGACACGAAATAGAAGAAAATTTAAATGCACAATATCATTCTAAATGGTCTTGCAATGTGTTCTACAGATTGAAAATTATATAAAATCGTATTAATAGCGTCTACAAATGCCAATTGGCACGTTTGAATTAGTTTGAATATGACACGAAATAAAAGAAAATTTAAATGCACAATATCATTCTAAATGGTCTTGCAATGTGTTCTACAGATTGAAAATTATATAAAATCGTATTAAAAGCGTCTACAAATGCCAATTGACACGTTTAAATTAGTTTGAATATGACACGAAATAAAAGAAAATTTAAATGCATAATATCATTCTAAATGGTCTTGCAATGTGTTCTACAGATTGAAAATTATATAAAATCGTATTAAAAGCGTCTACAAATGCCAATTGACACGTTTGAATTAGTTTGAATATGACACGAAATAAAAGAAAATTTAAATGCCCAATACCATTCTAAATGGTCTTGCAAATTGTGCTACAGATTGAACATTATATAAAATCGTATTAATAGCGTCTACAAATGCCAATTGACACGTTTGAATTAGTTTGAATATGACACGAAATAAAAGAAAATTTAAATGCCCAATACCATTCTAAATGGTCTTGCAATGTGTTCTACAGATTGAAAATTATATAAAATCGTATTAATAGCGTCTACAAATGCCAATTGACACGTTTGAATTAGTTTGAATATGACACGAAATAAAAGAAAATTTAAATGCACAATATCATTCTAAATGGTCTTGCAATGTGTTCTACAGATTGAAAATTATATAAAATCGTATTAATAGCGTCTACAAATGCCAATTGACACGTTTGAATTAGTTTGAATATGACACGAAATAAAAGAAAATTTAAATGCACAATATCATTCTAAATGGTCTTGCAATGTGTTCTACAGATTGAAAATTATATAAAATCGTATTAATAGCGTCTACAAATGCCAATTGACACGTTTGAATTAGTTTGAATATGACACGAAATAAAAGAAAATTTAAATGCCCAATACCATTCTAAATGGTCTTGCAAATTGTTCTACAGATTGAAAATTATATAAAATCGTATTAATAGCGTCTACAAATGCCAATTGACACGTTTGAATTAGTTTGAATATGACACGAAATAAAAGAAAATTTAAATGCACAATATCATTCTAAATGGTCTTGCAAATTGTTCTACAGATTGAAAATTATATAAAATCGTATTAATAGCGTCTACAAATGCCAATTGACACGTTTGAATTAGTTTGAATATGACACGAAATAAAAGAAAATTTAAATGCCCAATACCATTCTAAATGGTCTTGTAATGTGTTCTACAGATTGAAAATTATATAAAATCGTATTAATAGCGTCTACAAATGCCAATTGACACGTTTGAATTAGTTTGAATATGACACGAAATAGAAGAAAATTTAAATGCACAATATCATTCTAAATGGTCTTACAATGTGTTCTACAGATTGAAAATTATATAAAATCGTATTAATAGCGTCTACAAATGCCAATTGACACGTTTGAATTAGTTTGAATATGACACGAAATAAAAGAAAATTTAAATGCACAATATCATTCTAAATGGTCTTGCAATGTGTTCTACAGATTGAAAATTATATAAAATCGTATTAATAGCGTCTACAAATGCCAATTGACACGTTTGAATTAGTTTGAATATGACACGAAATAAAAGAAAATTTAAATGCCCAATACCATTCTAAATGGTCTTGCAAATTGTACTACAGATTGAAAATTATATAAAATCGTATTAATAGCGTCTACAAATGCCAATTGACACGTTTGAATTAGTTTGAATATGACACGAAATAAAAGAAAATTTAAATGCACAATATCATTCTAAATGGTCTTGCAATGTGTTCTACAGATTGAAAATTATATAAAATCGTATTAAAAGCGTCTACAAATGCCAATTGACACGTTTAAATTAGTTTGAATATGACACGAAATAAAAGAAAATTTAAATGCACAATATCATTCTAAATGGTCTTGCAATGTGTTCTACAGATTGAAAATTATATAAAATCGTATTAATAGCGTCTACAAATGCCAATTGACACGTTTGAATTAGTTTGAATATGACACGAAATAAAAGAAAATTTAAATGCACAATATCATTCTAAATGGTCTTGCAATGTGTTCTACAGATTGAAAATTATATAAAATCGTATTAAAAGCGTCTACAAATGCCAATTGACACGTTTAAATTAGTTTGAATATGACACGAAATAAAAGAAAATTTAAATGCACAATATCATTCAAAATGTTCTTGCAATGTGTTCTACAGATTGAAAATTATATAAAATCGTATTAATAGCGTCTACAAATGCCAATTGACACGTTTGAATTAGTTTGAATATGACACGAAATAAAAGAAATTATAAATGCACAATATCATTCTAAATGGTCTTTCAATGTGTTCTACAGATTGAAAATTATATAAAATCGTATTAATAGCGTCTACAAATGCCAATTGACACGTTTGAATTAGTTTGAATATGACACGAAATAAAAGAAATTATAAATGCACAATATCATTCTAAATGGTCTTGCAATGTGTTCTACAGATTGAAAATTATATAAAATCGTATTAATAGCGTCTACAAATGCCAATTGACACTTTTGAATTAGTTTGAATATGACACGAAATAAAAGAAATTATAAATGCACAATATCATTCTAAATGGTCTTGCAATGTGTTCTACAGATTGAAAATGATATAAAATCGTATTAATAGCGTCTACAAATGCCAATTGACACGTTTGAATTAGTTTGAATATGACACGAAATAAAAGAAATTTTAAATGCACAATATCATTCTAAATGGTCTTGCAATGTTATTTACAGATTGAAAATGATATAAAATCGTATTAATAGCGTCTACAAATGCCAATTGACACGTTTGAATTAGTTTGAATATGACACGAAATAAAAGAAAATTTAAATGCAGAATATCATTCTAAATGGTCTTGCAATGTGTTTTACAGATTGAAAATTATATAAAATCGTATTAATAGCGTCTACAAATGCCAATTGACACGTTTGAATTAGTTTGAATATGAAACGAAATAAAAGAAAATTTAAATGCACAATATCATTTTAAATGGTCTTGCAATGTGTTCTACAGATTGAAAATTATATAAAATCGTATTAATAGCGTCTACAAATGCCAATTGACACGTTTGAATTAGTTTGAATATGACACAAAATAAAAGAAAATTTAAATGCACAATATCATTCTAAATGATCTTGCAATGTGTTCTACAGATTGAAAATTATATAAAATCGTATTAATAGCGTCTACAAATGCCAATTGACACGTTTGAATTAGTTTGAATATGACACGAAATAAAAGAAAATTTAAATGCACAATACCATTCTAAATGGTCTTGCAATGTGTTCTACAGATTGAAAATTATATAAAATCGTATTAATAGCGTCTACAAATGCCAATTGACACGTTTGAATTAGTTTGAATATGACACGAAATAGAAGAAAATTTAAATGCACAATATCATTCTAAATGGTCTTGCAATGTGTTCTACAGATTGAAAATTATATAAAATCGTATTAATAGCGTCTACAAATGCCAATTGACACGTTTGAATTAGTTTGAATATGACACGAAATAAAAGAAAATTTAAATGCACAATATCATTCTAAATGGTCTTGCAATGTGTTCTACAGATTGAAAATTATATAAAATCGTATTAATAGCGTCTACAAATGCCAATTGACACGTTTGAATTAGTTTGAATATGACACGAAATAAAAGAAAATTTAAATGCCCAATACCATTCTAAATGGTCTTGCAAATTGTTCTACAGATTGAAAATTATATAAAATCGTATTAATAGCGTCTACAAATGCCAATTGACACGTTTGAATTAGTTTGAATATGACACGAAATAAAAGAAAATTTAAATGCACAATATCATTCTAAATGGTCTTGCAATGTGTTCTACAGATTGAAAATTATATAAAATCGTATTAATAGCGTCTACAAATGCCAATTGACACGTTTGAATTAGTTTGAATATGACACGAAATAAAAGAAAATTTAAATGCACAATATCATTCTAAATGGTCTTGCAATGTGTTCTACAGATTGAAAATTATATAAAATCGTATTAATAGCGTCTACAAATGCCAATTGACACGTTTGAATTAGTTTGAATATGACACGAAATAAAAGAAATTTTAAATGCACAATATTATTCTAAATGGTCTTGCAATGTGTTCTACAGATTGAAAATTATATAAAATCGTATTAATAGCGTCTACAAATGTCAATTGACACGTTTGAATTAGTTTGAATATGACACGAAATAAAAGAAAATTTAAATGCACAATATCATTCTAAATGGTCTTGCAATGTGTTCTACAGATTGAAAATTATATAAAATCGTATTAAAAGCGTCTACAAATGCCAATTGACACGTTTGAATTAGTTTGAATATGACACGAAATAAAAGAAAATTTAAATGCCCAATACCATTCTAAATGGTCTTGCAAATTGTTCTACAGATTGAAAATTATATAAAATCGTATTAATAGCGTCTACAAATGCCAATTGACACGTTTGAATTAGTTTGAATATGACACGAAATAAAAGAAAATTTAAATGCCCAATACCATTCTAAATGGTCTTGCAATGTGTTCTACAGATTGAAAATTATATAAAATCGTATTAAGAGCGTCTACAAATGCCAATTGACACGTTTGAATTAGTTTGAATATGACACGAAATAAAAGAAAATTTAAATGCACAATATCATTCTAAATGGTCTTGCAATGTGTTCTACAGATTGAAAATTATATAAAATCGTATTAATAGCGTCTACAAATGCCAATTGACACGTTTGAATTAGTTTGAATATGACACGAAATAAAAGAAAATTTAAATGCACAATATCATTCTAAATGGTCTTGCAATGTGTTCTACAGATTGAAAATTATATAAAATCGTATTAATAGCGTCTACAAATGCCAATTGACACGTTTGAATTAGTTTGAATATGACACGAAATAAAAGAAAATTTAAATGCCCAATACCATTCTAAATGGTCTTGCAAATTGTTCTACAGATTGAAAATTATATAAAATCGTATTAATAGCGTCTACAAATGCCAATTGACACGTTTGAATTAGTTTGAATATGACACGAAATAAAAGAAAATTTAAATGCACAATATCATTCTAAATGGTCTTGCAAATTGTTCTACAGATTGAAAATTATATAAAATCGTATTAATAGCGTCTACAAATGCCAATTGACACGTTTGAATTAGTTTGAATATGACACGAAATAAAAGAAAATTTAAATGCCCAATACCATTCTAAATGGTCTTGCAATGTGTTCTACAGATTGAAAATTATATAAAATCGTATTAATAGCGTCTACAAATGCCAATTGACACGTTTGAATTAGTTTGAATATGACACGAAATAGAAGAAAATTTAAATGCACAATATCATTCTAAATGGTCTTGCAATGTGTTCTACAGATTGAAAATTATATAAAATCGTATTAATAGCGTCTACAAATGCCAATTGACACGTTTGAATTAGTTTGAATATGACACGAAATAAAAGAAAATTTAAATGCACAATATCATTCTAAATGGTCTTGCAATGTGTTCTACAGATTGAAAATTATATAAAATCGTATTAATAGCGTCTACAAATGCCAATTGACACGTTTGAATTAGTTTGAATATGACACGAAATAAAAGAAAATTTAAATGCCCAATACCATTCTAAATGGTCTTGCAAATTGTACTACAGATTGAAAATTATATAAAATCGTATTAATAGCGTCTACAAATGCCAATTGACACGTTTGAATTAGTTTGAATATGACACGAAATAAAAGAAAATTTAAATGCACAATATCATTCTAAATGGTCTTGCAATGTGTTCTACAGATTGAAAATTATATAAAATCGTATTAAAAGCGTCTACAAATGCCAATTGACACGTTTAAATTAGTTTGAATATGACACGAAATAAAAGAAAATTTAAATGCACAATATCATTCTAAATGGTCTTGCAATGTGTTCTACAGATTGAAAATTATATAAAATCGTATTAATAGCGTCTACAAATGCCAATTGACACGTTTGAATTAGTTTGAATATGACACGAAATAAAAGAAAATTTAAATGCACAATATCATTCTAAATGGTCTTGCAATGTGTTCTACAGATTGAAAATTATATAAAATCGTATTAAAAGCGTCTACAAATGCCAATTGACACGTTTAAATTAGTTTGAATATGACACGAAATAAAAGAAAATTTAAATGCACAATATCATTCAAAATGTTCTTGCAATGTGTTCTACAGATTGAAAATTATATAAAATCGTATTAATAGCGTCTACAAATGCCAATTGACACGTTTGAATTAGTTTGAATATGACACGAAATAAAAGAAATTATAAATGCACAATATCATTCTAAATGGTCTTGCAATGTGTTCTACAGATTGAAAATTATATAAAATCGTATTAATAGCGTCTACAAATGCCAATTGACACGTTTGAATTAGTTTGAATATGACACGAAATAAAAGAAATTATAAATGCACAATATCATTCTAAATGGTCTTGCAATGTGTTCTACAGATTGAAAATTATATAAAATCGTATTAATAGCGTCTACAAATGCCAATTGACACTTTTGAATTAGTTTGAATATGACACGAAATAAAAGAAATTATAAATGCACAATATCATTCTAAATGGTCTTGCAATGTGTTCTACAGATTGAAAATGATATAAAATCGTATTAATAGCGTCTACAAATGCCAATTGACACGTTTGAATTAGTTTGAATATGACACGAAATAAAAGAAATTTTAAATGCACAATATCATTCTAAATGGTCTTGCAATGTTATTTACAGATTGAAAATGATATAAAATCGTATTAATAGCGTCTACAAATGCCAATTGACTCGTTTGAATTAGTTTGAATATGACACGAAATAAAAGAAAATTTAAATGCAGAATATCATTCTAAATGGTCTTGCAATGTGTTTTACAGATTGAAAATTATATAAAATCGTATTAATAGCGTCTACAAATGCCAATTGACACGTTTGAATTAGTTTGAATATGACACGAAATAAAAGAAAATTTAAATGCACAATATCATTTTAAATGGTCTTGCAATGTGTTCTACAGATTGAAAATTATATAAATCGTATTAATAGCGGCTACAAATGCCAATTGACACGTTTGAATTAGTTTGAATATGACACAAAATAAAAGAAAATTTAAATGCACAATATCATTCTAAATGATCTTGCAATGTGTTCTACAGATTGAAAATTATATAAAATCGTATTAATAGCGTCTACAAATGCCAATTGACACGTTTGAATTAGTTTGAATATGACACGAAATAAAAGAAAATTTAAATGCACAATACCATTCTAAATGGTCTTGCAATGTGTTCTACAGATTGAAAATTATATAAAATCGTATTAATAGCGTCTACAAATGCCAATTGACACGTTTGAATTAGTTTGAATATGACACGAAATAGAAGAAAATTTAAATGCACAATATCATTCTAAATGGTCTTGCAATGTGTTCTACAGATTGAAAATTATATAAAATCGTATTAATAGCGTCTACAAATGCCAATTGACACGTTTGAATTAGTTTGAATATGACACGAAATAAAAGAAAATTTAAATGCCCAATACCATTCTAAATGGTCTTGCAAATTGTTCTACAGATTGAAAATTATATAAAATCGTATTAATAGCGTCTACAAATGCCAATTGACACGTTTGAATTAGTTTGAATATGACACGAAATAAAAGAAAATTTAAATGCACAATATCATTCTAAATGGTCTTGCAATGTGTTCTACAGATTGAAAATTATATAAAATCGTATTAATAGCGTCTACAAATGCCAATTGACACGTTTGAATTAGTTTGAATATGACACGAAATAAAAGAAAATTTAAATGCCCAATACCATTCTAAATGGTCTTGCAAATTGTTCTACAGATTGAAAATTATATAAAATCGTATTAATAGCGTCTACAAATGCCAATTGACACGATTGAATTAGTTTGAATATGACACGAAATAAAAGAAAATTTAAATGCACAATATCATTCTAAATGGTCTTGCAATGTGTTCTACAGATTGAAAATTATATAAAATCGTATTAATAGCGTCTACAAATGCCAATTGACACGTTTGAATTAGTTTGAATATGACACGAAATAAAAGAAAATTTAAATGCACAATATCATTCTAAATGGTCTTGCAATGTGTTCTACAGATTGAAAATTATATAAAATCGTATTAATAGCGTCTACAAATGCCAATTGACACGTTTGAATTAGTTTGAATATGACACGAAATAAAAGAAAATTTAAATGCACAATATCATTCTAAATGGTCTTGCAATGTGTTCTACAGATTGAAAATTATATAAAATCGTATTAATAGCGTCTACAAATGTCAATTGACACGTTTGAATTAGTTTGAATATGACACGAAATAAAAGAAAATTTAAATGCACAATATCATTCTAAATGGTCTTGCAATGTGTTCTACAGATTGAAAATTATATAAAATCGTATTAATAGCGTCTACAAATGCCAATTGACACGTTTGAATTAGTTTGAATATGACACGAAATAAAAGAAAATTTAAATGCACAATATCATTCTAAATGGTCTTGCAATGTGTTCTACAGATTGAAAATTATATAAAATCGTATTAATAGCGTCTACAAATGCCAATTGACACGTTTGAATTAGTTTGAATATGACACGAAATAAAAGAAAATTTAAATGCACAATATCATTCTAAATGGTCTTGCAATGTGTTCTACAGATTGAAAATTATATAAAATCGTATTAATAGCGTCTACAAATGCCAATTGACACGTTTGAATTAGTTTGAATATGACACGAAATAAAAGAAAATTTAAATGCACAATATCATTCTAAATGGTCTTGCAATGTGTTCTACAGATTGAAAATTATATAAAATCGTATTAATAGCGTCTACAAATGCTGACACGTTTGAATTAGTTTGAATATGACACGAAATAAAAGAAAATTTAAATGCACAATATCATTCTAAATGGTCTTGCAATGTGTTCTACAGATTGGAAATTATATAAAATCGTATTAATAGCGTCTACAAATGCCAATTGACACGTTTGAAATAGTTTGAATATGACACGAAATAAAAGAAAATTTAAATGCACAATATCATTCTAAATGGTCTTGCAATGTGTTCTACAGATTGAAAATTATATAAAATCGTATTAATAGCGTCTATAAATGCCAATTGACACGTTTGAATTAGTTTGAATATGACACGAAATAAAAGAAAATTTAAATGCACAATATCATTCTAAATGGTCTTGCAATGTGTTCTACAGATTGAAAATTATATAAAATCGTATTAATAGCTTCTACAAATGCCAATTGACACGTTTGAATTAGTTTGAATATGACACGAAATAAAAGAAAATTTAAATGCACAATATCATTCTAAATGGTCTTGCAATGTGTTCTACAGATTGAAAATTATATAAAATCGTATTAATAGCGTCTACAAGTGCCAATTGACACGTTTGAATTAGTTTGAATATGACACGAAATAAAAGAAAATTTAAATGCACAATATTCTAAATGGTCTTGCAATGTGTTCTACAGATTGAAAATTATATAAAATCGTATTAATAGCGTCTACAAATGCCAATTGACACGTTTGAATTAGTTTGAATATGACACGAAATAAAAGAAAATTTAAATGCACAATATCATTCTAAATGGTCTTGCAATGTCTTCTACAGATTGAAAATTATATAAAATCGTATTAATAGCGTCTACAAATGCCAATTGACACGTTTGAATTAGTTTGAATATGACACGAAATAAAAGAAAATTTAAATGCACAATATCATTCTAAATGGTCTTGCAATGTGTTCTACAGATTGAAAATTATATAAAATCGTATTAATAGCTTCTACAAGTGCCAATTGACACGTTTGAATTAGTTTGAATATGACACGAAATAAAAGAAAATTTAAATGCACAATATTCTAAATGGTCTTGCAATGTGTTCTACAGATTGAAAATTATATAAAATCGTATTAATAGCGTCTACAAATGCCAATTGACACGTTTGAATTAGTTTGAATATGACACGAAATAAAAGAAAATTTAAATGCACAATATCATTCTAAATGGTCTTGCAATGTCTTCTACAGATTGAAAATTATATAAAATCGTATTAATAGCGTCTACAAATGCCAATTGACACGTTTGAATTAGTTTGAATATGACACGAAATAAAAGAAAATTTAAATGCACAATATCATTCTAAATGGTCTTGCAATGTGTTCTACAGATTGAAAACTATATAAAATCGTATTAATAGCGTCTACAAATGCCAATTGACACGTTTGAATTAGTTTGAATATGACACGAAATAAAAGAAAATTTAAATGCACAATATCATTCTAAATGGTCTTGCAATGTGTTCTACAGATTGAAAATTATATAAAATCGTATTAATAGCGTCTACAAATGTCAATTGACACGTTTGAATTAGTTTGAATATGACACGAAATAAAAGAAAATTTAAATGCACAATATCATTCTAAATGGTCTTGCAATGTGTTCTACAGATTGAAAATTATATAAAATCGTATTAATAGCGTCTACAAATGCCAATTGACACGTTTGAAATAGTTTGAATATGACACGAAATAAAAGAAAATTTAAATGCACAATATCATTCTAAATGGTCTTGCAATGTGTTCTACAGATTGAAAATTATATAAAATCGTATTAATAGCGTCTACAAAAGCCAATTGACACGTTTGAATTAGTTTGAATATGACACAAAATAAAAGAAAATTTAAATGCACAATATCATTCTAAATGGTCTTGCAATGTGTTCTACAGATTGAAAATTATATAAAATCGTATTAATAGCTTCTACAAATGCCAATTGACACGTTTGAATTAGTTTGAATATGACACGAAATAAAAGAAAATTTAAATGCACAATATCATTCTAAATGGTCTTGCAATGTGTTCTACAGATTGAAAATTATATAAAATCGTATTAATAGCGTCTACAAATGCCAATTGACACGTTTGAATTAGTTTGAATATGACACGAAATAAAAGAAAATTTAAATGCACAATATCATTCTAAATGGTCTTGCAATGTGTTCTACAGATTGAAAATTATATAAAATCGTATTAATAGCGTCTACAAATGCCAATTGACACGTTTGAATTAGTTTGAATATGACACGAAATAAAAGAAAATTTAAATGCACAATATCATTCTAAATGGTCTTGCAATGTCTTCTACAGATTGAAAATTATTAAAATCGTATTAATAGCGTCTACAAATGTCAATTGACACGTTTGAATTAGTTTGAATATGACACGAAATAAAAGAAAATTTAAATGCATGGGATATCTGGGACATCTGGGACGTCTGGGACGTTAGGGACAAATGGGACATCTGGGACTTCTGGGACGTCTGGGACGTTTAGGACATATGGAACATCTAGGACGTCTGGGACGTTAGGGACATATGGGACATATGGGACATCTAGGACATCTGAGACGTCTGCGACGTTTGGGAAGTCTGGGATATCTGGGACGTCTGGGACGTCTGGGACGTTTGGGACATATGGGACATCTAGGACGTCTGGGACGTCTGGGACGTTTTGGAAGTCTGGGATATCTGGGACATCTGGGACGT
The DNA here is from genome assembly GCA_940337035.1 of Agriotes lineatus. NCBI lineage: Eukaryota > Metazoa > Arthropoda > Insecta > Coleoptera > Elateridae > Agriotes > Agriotes lineatus. The sequence goes on along the minus strand of CALNHX010005524.1, from coordinate 80,142 downwards.
TAGGGACAAATGGGACACTTGGGACGTCTGGGACGTCTGGGACGTTTGGGACATATGGAACATCTAAGACGTCTGGGACGTTAGGGACATATGGGACATATGGGACATCTAGGACATCTGAGACGTCTGCGACGTTTGGGAAGTCTGGGATGTCTGGGACGTCTGGGACGTCTGGGACGTCTGGGACATCTGGGACGTTTGGGACATATGAAACATCTAGGACGTCTGGGACGTTAGGGACATATGCAACATCTGGGACCTCTGGAACGTTAAGAACATATGGGACATCTGGGACGTATGGGACGTTAGGGATACATAGGACATCTAGGACGTCTGGAACGTTAGGAACATATGGGACATCTAGGACATCTGAGACGTCTGCGACGTTTGGAAAGTCTGGGATATCTGGGACGTCTGGGACGTCTGGGAAGTTTGGGACATATGGAACATCTGGGACGTCTGGGACGTTTGGGACATATGAAACATCTAGGACGTCTGGGACGTTAGGGACATATGGGACATATGGGACATCTGGGACATCTGAGACGTCTGCGACGTTTGGGAAGTCTGGAATATCTGGGAAGTCTGGGACGTCTGGGACGTTTGGGACATATGGAACATCTGGGACGTCTGGGACGTTTGGGACATATGGAACATCTAGGACGTCTGGGACGTTAGGGACATATAAGACATATGGGACATCTGGGACATCTGAGACGTCTGCGACGTTTGGAAAGTCTGGGATATCTGGGACGTCTGGGACGTCTGGGAAGTTTGGGACATATGGAACGTCTAGGACGTCTGGGACGTTAGGGACATATGGGACATATGGGACATCTAGGAAATCTGAGACGTCTGCGACGTTTGGGAAGTCTGGGATATCTGGGACGTCTGGGACGTCTGGGACGTTTGGGACATATGGAACATCTGGGACGTCTGGGACGTTTGGGACATATGGAACATCTAGGACGTCTTGGACGCTAGGGACATATGGGACATATAGGACATCTGGGACATCTGAGACGTCTGCGACGTTTGGAAAGTCTGGGATATCTGGGACGTCTGGGACGTCTGGGACGTTTGGGACATATGGAACATCTAGGACGTCTGGGACGTTAGGGACATATGGGACATATGGGACATCTAGGACATCTGAGAGGTCTGCGACGTTTGGGAAGTCTGGGGTATCTGGAACGTCTGGGACATATGGGACATCTGGGACGTCTGGGACGTTAGGGACATATGGGACATCTGGAACGTTAAGGACATTTAGGACATCTAGAACGTCTGGGACGTTAGGGACATATGGGACATATGGCACAACTGGGACGACTGGGACTTTAGGGACATATGGGACATCTGGAACGTCTGGAACGTTAGGGACATATGGGGCATTTAGGACGTCTGGGACGTTAAGGACATATGGAACATCTAGGACGTCTGGCACGTTAGGGACATATGGGACATATGGCACAACTGGGACGTCTGGGACGTTAGGGACATATGGGACATCTGGGACGTCTGGAACGTTAGGGACATATGGGGCATTTAGGACGTCTGGGACGTCTGGGACGTTAGGGACATATGGGGCATCTAGAACGCCTGGGTCGTTAGGGACATATGGGGCATCTAGAACGCCTGGGACGTGAGGGACATATGGGACATCTGGGTCGTCTGGGACGTTCGGGACATATGGGACATATAGGACGTCTAAGACGTCTGGGACGTTTGGGACATATGGAACATCTAGGACGTCTGGGACGTCTGGGACGTTTGGGAAGTCTGGAATATCTGAGACATCTGGGACGTCTGGGACGTTAGGGACAAATGGGACATCTGGGACTTCTGGGACGTCTGGGACGTTTAGGACATATGGAACATCTAGGACGTCTGGGACGTTAGGGACATATGGGACATATGGGACATCTAGGACATCTGAGACGTCTGCGACGTTTGGGAAGTCTGGGATATCTGGGACGTCTGGGACGTCTGGGACGTTTGGGACATATGGGACATCTAGGACGTCTGGGACGTCTGGGACGTTTTGGAAGTCTGGGATATCTGGGACATCTGGGACGTTAGGGACAAATGGGACACTTGGGACGTCTGGGACGTCTGGGACGTTTGGGACATATGGAACATCTAGGACGTCTGGGACATTAGGGACATATGGGACATATGGGACATCTAGGACATCTGAGACGTCTGCGACGTTTGGGAAGTTTGGGATGTCTGGGACGTCTGGGACGTCTGGGACGTCTGGGACATCTGGGACGTTTGGGACATATGAAACATCTAGGACGTCTGGGACGTTAGGGACATATGCAACATCTGGGACCTCTGGAACGTTAAGAACATATGGGACATCTGGGACGTATGGGACGTTAGGGATACATAGGACATCTAGGACGTCTGGAACGTTAGGAACATATGGGACATCTAGGACATCTGAGACGTCTGCGACGTTTGGAAAGTCTGGGATATCAGGGACGTCTGGGACGTCTGGGAAGTTTGGGACATATGGAACATCTAGGACGTCTGGGACGTTAGGGACATATGGGACATATGGGACATCTGGGACATCTGAGACGTCTGCGACGTTTGGGAAGTCTGGAATATCTGGGAAGTCTGGGACGTCTGGGACGTTTGGGACATATGGAACATCTGGGACGTCTGGGACGTTTGGGACATATGGAACATCTAGGACGTCTGGGACGTTAGGGACATATAAGACATATGGGACATCTGGGACATCTGAGACGTCTGCGACGTTTGGAAAGTCTGGGATATCTGGGACGTCTGGGACGTCTGGGAAGTTTGGGACATATGGAACATCTAGGACGTCTGGGACGTTAGGGACATATGGGAAATATGGGACATCTGGGACATCTGAGACGTCTGCGACGTTTGGAAAGTCTGGGATATCTGGGACGTCTGGGACGTCTGGGACGTTTGGGACATATAGAACATCTAGGACGTCTGGGACGTTAGGGACATATGGGACATATGGGACATCTAGGAAATCTGAGACGTCTGCGACGTTTGGGAAGTCTGGGATATCTGGGACGTCTGGGACGTCTGGGACGTTTGGGACATATGGAACATCTGGGACGTCTGGGACGTTTGGGACATATGGATCATCTAGGACGTCTTGGACGTTAGGGACATATGGGACATATGGGACATCTGGGACATCTGAGACGTCTGCGACGTTTGGAAAGTCTGGGATATCTGGGACGTCTGGGACGTCTGGGACGTTTGGGACATATGGAACATCTAGGACGTCTGGGACGTTAGGGACATATGGGACATATGGGACATCTAGGAAATCTGAGACGTCTGCGACGTTTGGGAAGTCTGGGATATCTGGGACGTCTGGGACGTCTGGGACGTTAGGGACAAATGGGACATCTGCGACGTCTGGGACGTTTGGGACATATGGGACATATGGGACATCTAGGAAATCTGAGACGTCTGCGACGTTTGGGAAGGCTGGGATATCTGGGACGTCTGGGACGTCTGGGACGTTAAGGACAAATGGGACATCTGAGACGTCTGGGACGTTAGGGACATATGGGACATATGGGACATCTAGGAAATCTGAGACGTCTGCGACGTTTGGGAAGTCTGGGATATCTGGGACGTCTGGGACGTCTGGGACGTTAGGGACAAATGGGACATCTGAGACGTCTGCGACGTTTGGGAAGTCTGGGATATCTGGGACGTCTGGGACGTCTGGGACGCTTGGGACGTTAGAGACATATGGGGCATCTGGGACGTATTGGACGTTAAGGACATATGGGACATCTGGGACGTATTGGACATTAAGGAAATATGGGACATTTGGGACGTCTGAGACGTTAGGGACATATAAGACATCTAGGACGTCTGGGACGTTGGGGACATATGGAACACCTGGGACGTCTGGGACGTTAGAGACATATGGGCATCTGGGACGCCTGGGACGTTAGGGATATATAGGACATCTAGGACGTCTGGGACGTTAGGAACATATGGGACATCTAGGACATCTAAGACTTCTGCGACGTTTGGGAAGTCTGGGATATCTGGGACGTCTGGGACGTCTGGGACGTTTGGGACGTTAGGGATATATAGGACATCTAGGACGTCTGGGTCGTTAGAAACATATGGGACATCTAGGGCATCTAAGACGTCTGCGACGTTTGGGAAGTCTGGGATACCTGGAACGTCTGGGACGTCTGGGACGTTTGGGACATATGGCACAACTGGGACGTCTGTGACGTTAGGGACATATGGGACATCTGGGACGTCTGGAGCGTTAGGGACATATGGTTCATTTAGGACGTCTGGGACGTTAAGGACATATGGAACATCTAGGACGTCTGGGACGTTAGGGACATATGGGACATATGGCACAACTGGGACGTTTGCGACGTTAGGGACATATGGGACATCTGGGAGGTCTGGAACGTTAGGGACATATGGGGCATTTAGGACGTCTGGGACGTCTGGGACGTTAGGGACATATGGGGCATCTAGAACGCCTGGGACGTTAGGGACATATGGGACATCTGGGACGTCTGGGACGTTAAGGACATATGGGACATCTGGAACGTTAGGGACATATAGGACATCTAGGACGTCTGGGACGTTAGGGACATATGGGACATATAGGACGTCTAAGACGTCTGGGACGTTAGGGACATATGGGACTTTTAGGACGTCTGGGATGTTAAAGACATATGGAACATCTAGGACGTGTGGGACGTAAGGGACATCAAGGACGTCTGGGACGTTTGGGACGGTAGGGACATATGCGACATCTAGGACGTTTGATACGTTATGGACATATGGGACATCTAAGACGTCTGGGACGTTGGGAACATGTGGGACATCTACGACGTCTGGGACGTTAGGGACATGTGGGACATCTAGGACGTCTGGGACGTCTGGGACGTTAGGGACGTATGGGATATCTAGGACGCCTGGGACGTTAAGGACGTATGAGACATGTGGGACGTCTGGGACGTCTGGGACGTCTGAAACGTTATGGACATATGGGACATCTAGGACGCCTGGGACGTTAGGGACATATGGGACATATGGGACGTCTGGGACGTCTGGGACGTTAGGGACATACGGGACAGCTGGGACGTCTGGGACGTTTGGGACGTTAGGGACATTAGGGACATCTCGGATGCCTGGGACGTTAGGGACATATGGGACATATGGGACGTCTGGGACGTCTGGGACGTTAAGGAAATATGGGACATCAGGGACGTCTGGGACGTTTGGGACGTTAGGGACATTAGGGACATCCCGGATGTCTGGGACGTTAGGGACATATGGGACATATGGGACGTCTGGGACGTCTGGGACGTTAAGGAAATATGGGACATCAGGGACGTCTGGAACGTTAAGAACATATGGTACATCTGGGACGTCTGGGACGTTAGGAACATATGGCACATCTAACACGCCTGGGACGTTAGGGACTTATGGGACATGTGGGTCGTTTGGGACGTCTGGGACGTTAGGGACATATGGGACACTTATTACGTCTGGGACGTTAGGGACATATGGGACATCTAGTACTTCTGGGACGTTTGGGACGTTAGGGACATTAGGGACATCTCGGATGCCTGGGACGTTAGGGACATATGGGACATATGGGACGTCTGGGACGTCTGGGACGTTAAGGAAATATGGGACATCAGGGACGTCTGGAACGTTAAGAACATATGGTACATCTGGGACGTCTGGGACGTTAGGAACATATGGCACATCTAACACGCCTGGGACGTTAGGGACTTATGGGACATGTGGGTCGTTTGGGACGTCTGGGACGTTAGGGACATATGGGACATCTGGGACGTTAAGAACATATGGGACATCTGGGACGTCTGGGACGTTAAGAACATATAGTACATCAAGGGCATCTGGGACGTCTGGGACGTTAAGGACATATGAGAAATCTGAGACGTTTGGGACGTTAGGGACATATAGGGTATCTAGGACGTCTGAGACGTTAAGGGCATATTTGACATCATGGACGTCTGACACGTTATGCATATATGGAACATCTAGGACGTCTGGGACGTTAGGAATATATGGGACGTCTTTGTCGTTAGGGACATACGGGACAGCTGGGACGTCTGGGACGATAGGGACATATGGGACATTTATTACGTCTGGGACGTTAGGGATATATGGGACATCTAGGACGTCTGGGACGTTAGGAACATATGGGACATCTAGGACATCTGAGACGTCTGCGACGTTTGGGAAGACTGATATCTGGGACGTCTGGGACGTCTGGGACGTTTGGGACATATGGAACGTCTAGGACGTCTGGGACGTTAGTGACATATGGGACATCTGGGACGTCTGGGACGTTAAGAACATATGGGACATCTGGGACGAATGGGACGTTAGTGATATATAGGAAATCTAGGACGTCTGGGACGTTAGGAACATATGGGACATCTAGGACATCTGAGACGTCTGGGACGTTTGGGAAGTCTGGGATATCTGGGACGTCTGGGATGTCTGGGACGTTAGGGACAAATGGGACATCTGAGACGTCTGGGACGTCTGGGACGTTTGGGACATATGGAACATCTAGGACGTCTGGGACATATGGGACATATGGGACATATGGGACATTTAGGACATCTGAGACGTCTGCGACGTTTGGAAAGTCTGGGATGTCTGGGACGTCTGGGACGTCTGGGACGTCTGGGACGTTTGGGACATATGGAACATCTAGGACGTCTGGGACGTTAGGGACATATGGGACATCTGGGACGTCTGGGACGTTAAGAACATATGGGACATCTGGGACGTATGGGACGTTAGGGATACATAGGCCATCTAGGACGTCTGAAACGTTAGGAACATATGGGACATCTAGGACATCTGAGACGACTGCGGCGTTTGGAAAGTCTGGGATATCTGGGACGTCTGGGACGTCTGGGACGTTTGGGACATATGGAACATCTAGGACGTCTGGGACGTTAGGGACATATGGGACATATGGGACATCTAGGACATCTGAGACTTCTGCGACGTTTAGGAAGTCTGGAATATCTTAAACGTCTGGGACGTCTGGGACGTTTGGGACATATGGAACATCTGGGACGTCTGGGACGTTTGGGACATATGGAACATCTAGGACGTCTGGGACGTTAGGGACATATGGGACATATGGGACATCTAGGACATCTGAGACGTCTGCGAAGTTTGGGAAGTCTGGGATATCTGGGACGTCTGGGACGTCTGGGACGTTAGGGACAAATGGGACATCTGAGACGTCTGGGACGTTTGGGACATATGGAACATCTAGGACGTCTGGGACGTTAGGGACATATGGGACATATATGACATCTAGGAAATCTGAGACGTCTGCGACGTTTGGGAAGTCTGGGATATCTGGGACGTCTGGGACGTCTGGGACGCTTGGGACGTTAGAGACATATGGGGCATCTGGGACGTATTGGACGTTAAAGACATATGGGACATCTGGGACGTATTGGACGTTAAGGACATATGGGACATCTGGGACGTCTGAGACGTTAGGGACATATCGGACATCTAGGACGTCTGGGACGTTGGGGACATATAGAACACCTGGGACGTCTGGGACGTCTTAGACGTTAGGGACCTATCAGACATCTGGGACGTCTGTGACGTTAGGGACATATAGGACGTCTAGGACGTCTGAGACGTTAGGGACATATGTGACATCTAGGACGTCTGGGACGGCTGCTACGTTATAGACATATGGGACATCTGGGACGTCTGGGACGTTAGGGACATATAGAGCATCTAAGACGTCTGGGACGTTAGGGACATATGGGACATCTAGGACGTCTAGGACGTCTGGGACGTTACAGACATATGGGACATCTAGTATGCCTGTGACGTTTGGAACATATGGGACATTTAGGATGTCTGGGACGTTAGGGACATATGGGGCATCTAAGACGTCTGGGACGTTAGGGACATGTGGGACAACTAGGACGTCTGGGACGTCTGGGACGTTACAGACATATGGGACATCTAGTATGCCTGTGACGTTTGGAACATATGGGACATTTAGGATGTCTGGGACGTTAGGGATATATGGGACATCTAAGGCGTCTGGGACGTCTGGGACGTTAGGGACATATGAGACATCTGGGACTTTTGGGACGTTAGGGACATATAGGATATTTAGGACGTCTGAGACGTTAATGGCATATGGGACATCATGGACGTCTGAGACGTTAGGGATATATGGGACATATAGGACGTCTGGGACGTTAGGAATATAAGGGACATTTAAAACGTCTGGAACGTCTGGGACGTTAAGGACATACGGGACAGCTGGGACGTCTGGGACGGTAGAGACATATGGGACATTTATTATGTCTGGGACGTTAGGGACATATGGGACATCTAGGACGTCTGGGACGTCTGGGACGTTAGCGACATATGGGACATCTAGGACGCCTGGGACGTTAGAAACGTATGGGACATATGGGACGTCTGGGACGTCTGGGACGTAAGGGACATATGGGACATCTGGGACGTCTGGGACGTTAAGAACATATGGGACATCTGGGACGTCTGAGACGCTAAGGACATATAAAACATCTAGGAAGTCTGGGACGGTAGGGACATATGGGACATTTATTACGTCTGGGCCGTTAGGGACATATGGGACATTTAGGACGTCCGGGACGTCTGGGACGTTAGGGACATATGGGACATCTAGGACGCCTGGGACGTTAGGGACATATGGGACATATGGGACGTCTGGGACGTCTGGGACGTTAAGGACATGTGGGACATCAGGGACGTCTGGGACGTTAAGAACATATGGTACATCTAGGACGTCTGGGACGTTAGGAACATATGGGACATCTAGGACACCTGGGACGTTAAGAACATATAGGACATCTGGGACGCCTGGGACGTTAAGAACATATGGTACATCTAGGACGTCTGGGACGTTAGGATCATATGGGACATCTAGGACGTCTGGGACGTTAAGGACATATGAGACATCTGGGACGTTTGGGACGTTAGAGACATATATGCTATCTAGGAGGTCTGAGACGTTAAGGGCATATGGGACATCATGGACGTCTGACACGTTATGCATATATGGGACATCTAGAATGTCTGGGACGTTAGGAATATATGGGACATCTAAAACGTCTGGGACGTTAGGAACATATGGGACATCTAGGATATCTGAGACGTCTGCAAAGTTTGGCGAGTCTGAGATATCTGAGAGGTCTGGGACGTCTGGGACGTTTGGGACATATGGAACATCTAGGACGTCTGGGACGTTAGGGACATATGGGACATCTGGAACGTCTGAGACGTTAAGAACATATGGGACACCTGGGACGTATGGGACGTTAGGGATATATAGGACATCTAGGACGTCTGGGACGTTAGGAACATATGGGACATCTAGGACATCTGAGACGTCTGCGACGTTTGGGAAGTCTGGGATATCTGGGACGTCTGGGACGTCTGGGACGTTTGGGACATAAGGAACATCTATGACGTCTTGAACGTTAGGGACATATGGGACATCTGGGACGTCACGTTAGGGACCAATGGGACATCTGGGACGTCTGGGTCGTCTGGGACGTTTGGGACATATGTAACATCTAAGACGTCTGGGACGTTAGGGAGATATGGGACATATGGAACATCTAGGACATCTGAGACGTCTGCGACGTTTGGGAAGTCTGGGATATTTGGGACGTCTGGAACGTCTGGGACGTTTGGGACATATGGAACATCTAGGACGTCTGGGACGTTAGGGACATATGGGACATATGGGAAATCTGGGACGTCCGGGACGTTAGGGACATATGGGACATCTGGGACGTCTGAGACGTTAGGGACATATAGAACATATGGGACATCTGAGACGTCTGTTACGTTAGGGACACATGGGATATCTGGGACGTCTGGAACGTTAGGTATATATGGGACATCTAGGACGTCTGGGACGTCAAGCACGTTAGGGACATATGGGACATCTAGGACGTCTGGGACGTTAGAGACATATGGGACACATGGGACGTCTGGGACGTCTGGGACGTTAGGGACATATGGGGCATCTGGGACGTATTGGACGTTAAGGACATATGGGACATCTGGGACGTCTGGGACGTTAGGGACATATAGGACATCTAGGACGTTTGGGACGTTAGGGACATATGGAACATCTAGGACATCTGAGACGTCTACGACGTTTGGTAAGTCTGGGATATCTGGGACGTCTGGGACGTCTGGGACGTTAAGGACATATGGAACACCTGGGACGTCTGGGACGTTAGAGACATATGGGACATCTGGGACGCCTGGGACGTTAGGAATATATAGGGTATCTAGGACGTCTGAGACGTTAAGGGCATATGGGAAATCATGGACGTCTGACACGTTATGCATATATGGGACATCTAGGACGTCTGGGACGTTAGGAATTTATGGGACATCTAAAACGTCTGGGACGTCTGGTCGTTAGGGACATACGGGACAGCTGGGACGTCTGGGACGATAGGGACATATGGGACATTTATTACGTCTGGGACGTTAGGGATATATGGGACACCTAGGACGTCTGGGACGTTAGGAACATATGGGACATTTGGGACGTCTGGGACGTTAAGAACATATGGGACATCTAGGACGTCTGGGACGTTAGGAACATATGGGACATCTAGGACGCCTGGGACGTTAAGACATATAGGACATCTGGGACGTCTGGGACGTTAAGAACATATGGTACATCTAGGGCGTCTGGGACGTCTGGGACGTTAAGGACATATGAGACATCTGGGTCGTGTGGGACGTTAGAGACATATAGCGTATCTAGGACGTCTGAGACGTTAAGGGCATATGGGAAATCATGGACGTCTGACACGTTATGCATATATGGGACATCTAGGACGTCCGGGACGTTAGGAATTTATGGGACATCTAAAACGTCTGGGACGTCTGGGTCGTTAGGGACATACGGGACAGCTGGGACGTCTGGGACGATAGGGACATATGGGACATTTATTACGTCTGGGACGTTAGGGATATATAGGACATCTAAAACTTCTGGGACGTTAGGAACATATGGGACATCTAGGACATCTAAGACGTCTGCGACGTTTGGGAAGTCTGGGATATCTGGGACGTCTGGGACGTCTGGGACGTTTGGGACATATGGAACATCTAGGACGTCTGGGACGTTAGGGACATATGGGACATTTGGAACGTCTGGGACGTTAAGAACATATGGGACATCTGGGACGTATGGGACGTTAGGGATATATAGGATATAACACTCTGAACTTGCTAATTATTTACTTATTTTCGTGCCATAAATAATTACCATTGTTAAGGAAATTTTCAACATATAATTTTACAGCCAGATAACAGATGCCAGGGTTCAGTCTGGTTAACTCAAATATACAATCAAGTACAATTCAAACAATGCGGTTTAGTTTGTATACCTATTTACATTTTAAAATAATAACTAAAATATTCCATGTATTTTCAAAAAAAAGATTTGAATTTCAATGTATCACGGGCAGGCTGGCGCCTACTGGGTTAGGCAAGCCACGATGTTTCTCCGGTCGTATCTTCTCGGCTACCGGACGAGGGCGGTTCGTAGTTAGGAGAGCGTCCTCTACTCGGCTAAACTGGAAACAGAAACTAGGTTAAGTTTGTTTATTTACTTTTATCGTAGGCATGAAATAAAGTTATATTTGTTTTTATTTCGGGGGTGTTGAGATTGAACTTGATGTAAGGCGTAATCCCATTACTTCGAAGTTATTCTGCAGTGCCCGTAAAACCTCGCGTCATGCAAACACCTCGTGTGACAAGTGAAAATACGGTAGAATTAAACATCAGGTGTCAACTAATGAGTTTTAAGCCAAATTTTCGTTTAAAGCTGTTACTGAAATTCCAGGGGTGTCTAGGTGATAACTAGGGGTTTTCTAATTACGTTATTCAAGGTGAGTAAAACCTCCTTTAAGCTACATGAATTACTTTTAGCTTGAAGCTAACCTCACACTTTTTTGGTTTAGATTTCGGGAAGATTATGTACTTGGGGCACTGCGGAAAGCATGAGAAATCTTCAGGACGAGGAGGTGAGTGAAGCTCTGGATTTTTACGGGTACGTTAATTACGGGAGTTTCGTGCGGGCACTTAACCTCGCTTTTAAAATGCTTTCTAAATGAATTACATGAATGTTGTCGGGAAGCGGTTTCGAGGAGGTCTAAGACTCTTATCAGGCGTACATGTACAACAAACCACGTACGAGTTTTAGACCACACCGGTTTCGAAGAGTAAACGTATATAAATTCCAGACAGGCATATATAAACAATGATCCACGTCTGAATTTTAGACAAGATAACTCCTGAATAGGCTCGACGGAGATCACAGGCATTGAAAATCAATGGGCCACTTTGATCTTTCGGGGATTTCTGGGAAAGATTGGTACTAGGACTAAAAGTCAAAAGGTTCTTCGGACGGAACCAGGATTTGGGCCCCAGGGGGCCCCAGGCAAGAAGCTGGTTCGGATCGCTGGATGCAAGTCAAGTCCTCCTCACAACGTACGATACCTCTTATTTATACCTTACCATACGCCGTAATTTGAGCAGGATTTTAGGCAGGGATGCGCTGAACGGCGACGGCTCGCGTGGTCTGCGCACCTCGATTGTTTCTTCGTGCCTCGGCGATGTTTTCGGACAATTTGTGACGAAGTTTTGGCGGCGGTCAAATTCGAACATATTCCAATACGTAAAAATACGATTTCGGCCGGCGCTAACGTCACAAGGACATCTAGGACCTCTGGGACGTTAGGAACATATAGGACATCTAGGACATCTAAGACGTCTGCGACGTTTGGGAAGTCTGGTATATCTGGGACGTCTGGGACATATGGATTATCTAGGACGTCGTTGACGTTAGGGACATATGGGACATCTGGGACATCACGTTAGGGACAAATGGGATATCTGGGACGTCTGGGACGTTTGGGACATATGGACCATCTAGGACGTCTGGGACGTTAGGGACATATGGGACATATGGGACATCTAGGATATCTGAGACGTCTGCGACGTTTGAGAAGTCTGGGGTAACTGGGACGTCTGGGACGTTCAGAACATATGGGACATCTGGGACGACTGGGACGTTAGGGACATATAGGACATCTAGGACGTCTGGGACGTTAGGAACATATGGGACATCTAGGACATCTGAGACGTCTGCGACGTTTGGGAAGTCTGGGGTATCTGGGACGTCTGAGACATATGGGACATCTAGGACGCCTGGGGCGTTAGGGACATATGGGACATATGGGACATCTGAGACGCCTGGGACGTTAGGGACAAATGGGACATCTGGGACGTCTGGGACGTTAGGGACATGTGGCACATATGGGAAATCTGGGATGTCTGGGACGTTAGGGACATATGGGACATCTGGGACGTCTGAGACGTTAGGGACATATGGAACATATGGGACATCTGAGACGTCTGGGACGTTAGGGACACATGGGACATCTGGGACGTCTGGAACGTTAGGGATATATGGGACATCTAAGACGTCGGGGACGTCAAGCACGTTAGGGACATATGGGACATTTAGGACGTCTGGGACGTTAGGGACATACGGGACACATGGGATGTCTGGGACGTCTGGGACGTTAGGGACATATGGGGCACCTGGGACGTATGGGACGTTAAGGACATATGGGACATCTGGGACGTCTGGGACGTTAGGGACATATAGGACATCTAGGACGTTTGGGACGTTAGGGACATATGGAACAACTAGGACATCTGAGACGTCTGCGACGTTTGGGAAGTCTGGGATATTTGGGACGTCTGGGACGTCTGGGACGTTAGGGACATATGGAACACCTGGGACGTCTGGGACGTTAGGTACATATGGGACATTTGGGACGCCTGGGACGTTAGGGATATATAGGACATCTAGGACGTCTGGGACGTTTTGGACGTTAGGGACATATCAGACATCTAAGACGTCTGGGACGTTAGGGACATATAGGACGTGTATGACGTCTGGGACGTTAGGGACATATGGGACATCTAGGACGTCTGGGACGTCTGGGACGTTATAGACATATGGGACATCTAGGATGCCTGCGACGTTTGGAACATATGGGACATCTAGGACGTCTGGGACGGCTGGTACGTTATAGACATATGGGATATCTGGGACGTCTGGGACGTTAGGACATATAGGACATCTAGGACGTCTGGGACGTTAGGGACATATGGGACATCTAGGACGTCTGGGACGGCTGGTACGTTATAGACATATGGGATATCTGGGACGTCTGGGACGTTAGGACATATAGGACATCTAGGATGCCTGTGACGTTTGGAACATACGTGACATCTAGGACGTCTGGGACGGCTGGTACGTTATAGACATATGGGATATCTGGGACGTCTGGGACGTTAGGACATATAGGACATCTAGGACATCTGGGACGTCTGGAACGTTATAGACATATGGGACATCTAGGATGCCTGTGACGATTGGAACATATGGGACATCTAGGACATCTGGGACGGTAGGGACATATGGGGCATCCAAGACGTCTGGGACTTTAGGGACATGTGGGACATCTAGGACGTGTGGGACGTCTGGGACGTTAGGGATATATAGGGCATCTAAGGCGTCTGGGACGTCTGGGACGTAATAGACATATGAGACATTTGGGACTTTTGGGACGTTAGGGACATATAGGATAACTAGGACGTCTGAGACGTTAAGGGCATATGGGACATCATGGACGCCTGGGACGTTAGGGATATACGGGACATATAGGACGTCTGGGACTTTAGGAATATATGGGACATCTAAAATGTCTGGGACGTCTGGGACGTTAGGGACATACCAAACAGCTGGGACGTCTGGGACAGTAAGGACATATGGGACATTTATTACGTCTGGGACGTTAGGGATATATGGGACGTCTAGGACGTCTTGGACGTTAAGGACGTATGGGACATATAGGACGTCTGGGACGGTAGGGACATTTGGGACATCTGGGACGTATGGGACGTTAGGGACATATGGGACATATGGCACAACTGGGACGTCTGGGACGTTAGGGACATATGGGACATATGGCACAACTGGGACGTCTGGGACGTTAGGGACATATGGGGCATTTAGGACGTCTCGGACGTTAAGGACATATGGAACATCTAGGACGTCTGGGACGTTAGGGACATATGGGACATATGGCACAACTGGGACGTCTGGGACGTTAGGGACATATGGGGCATTTGGACGTCTGGGACGTTAAGGACATATGGAACATCTAGGACGTCTGGGACGTTAAGGACAGATGGGACATACGGCACAACTGGGACGTCTGGGACGTTAGGGACATATGGGACATCTGGGACGTATGGGACGTTAGGGACCTATGGGACATATGGCACAACTGGGACGTCTGGGACGTTAGGGACATATGGGACATCTGGGACGTCTGGGACGTTAGTGACATATGGGACATCTGGAACGTTAAGGACATATAGGACATCTAGAACGTCTGGGACGTTAGGGACATATGGGACATATGGCACAACTGGAACATCTGGGACTTTAGGGACATATGGGAAATCTGGGACGTCTGGAACGTTAGGGACATATGGGGCATTTAGGACGTCTGGGACGTTAAGGACATATGGAACATCTAGGACGTCTGGGACGTTAAGGACATATGGGACATATGGCACAACTGGGACGTCTGGGACGTTAGGGACATATGGGACATCTGGGACGTCTGGAACGTTAGGGACATATGGGGCATTTAGGACGTCTGGGACGTCTGGGACGTTAGGGACATATAGGGCATCTAGAACGCCTGGGACGTCAGGGACATATGGGGCATCTAGAACGCCTGGGACGTTAGGGACATATGGGACATCAGGGACGTGTGGGACGTTCGGGACATATAGGACATATAGGACGTCTAAGACGTTTGGGACGTTTGGGACATATGGAACATCTAGGACGTCTGGGACGTCTGGGACGTTTGGGAAGTCTGGGATATCTGGGACATCTGGGACGTCTGGGACGTTAGGGACAAATGGGACATCTGGGACGTCTGGGACGTCTGAAACGTTTAGAACATATGGAACAACTAGGACGTCTGGGACGTTAGGGACATATGGGACATATGGGACATCTAGGACGTCTGAGACGTCTGCGACGTTTGGGAAGTCTGGGATATCTGGAACGTCTGGGACGTCTGGGACGTTTGGGACATATGGAACATCTAGGACGTCTGGGACGTCTGAGACGTTTTGGAAGTCTGGGATATCTGGGACATCTGGGACGTCTGGGACGTTAGGGACAAATGGGACACGTGGGACGTCTGGGACGTCTGGGACGTTTGGGACATATGGAACATCTAGGACGTCTGGGACGTTAGGGACATATGGGAAATATGGGACATCTAGGACATCTGAGACGTCTGCGACGTTTGGGAAGTCTGGGATGTCTGGGACGTCTGGGACGTCTGGGACGTCTGGGACGTCTGGGACGTCTGGGACGTCTGGGACATCTGGGACGTTTGGGACATATGAAACATCTAGGACGTCTGGGACGTTAGGGACATATGGGACATCTGGGACGTCTGGAACGTTAAGAACATATGGGACATATGGGATGTATGGGACGTTAGGGATACATAGCACATATAGGACGTCTGGAACGTTAGGAACATATGGGACATCTAGGACATCTGAGACGTCTGCGACGTTTGGAAAGTCTGGGATATCTGAGACGCCTGGGACGTTAGGGACAAATGGGACATCTGGGACGTCTGGGACGTTAGGGACATGTGGCACATATGGGAAATCTGGGATGTCTGGGACGTTAGGGACATATGGGACATCTGGGACGTCTGAGACGTTAGGGACATATGGAACATATGGGACATCTGAGACGTCTGGGACGTTAGGGACACATGGGACATCTGGGACGTCTGGAACGTTAGGGATATATGGGACATCTAAGACGTCGGGGACGTCAAGCACGTTAGGGACATATGGGACATTTAGGACGTCTGGGACGTTAGGGACATACGGGACACATGGGATGTCTGGGACGTCTGGGACGTTAGGGACATATGGGGCACCTGGGACGTATGGGACGTTAAGGACATATGGGACATCTGGGACGTCTGGGACGTTAGGGACATATAGGACATCTAGGACGTTTGGGACGTTAGGGACATATGGAACAACTAGGACATCTGAGACGTCTGCGACGTTTGGGAAGTCTGGGATATTTGGGACGTCTGGGACGTCTGGGACGTTAGGGACATATGGAACACCTGGGACGTCTGGGACGTTAGGTACATATGGGACATTTGGGACGCCTGGGACGTTAGGGATATATAGGACATCTAGGACGTCTGGGACGTTTTGGACGTTAGGGACATATCAGACATCTAAGACGTCTGGGACGTTAGGGACATATAGGACGTGTATGACGTCTGGGACGTTAGGGACATATGGGACATCTAGGACGTCTGGGACGTCTGGGACGTTATAGACATATGGGACATCTAGGATGCCTGCGACGTTTGGAACATATGGGACATCTAGGACGTCTGGGACGGCTGGTACGTTATAGACATATGGGATATCTGGGACGTCTGGGACGTTAGGACATATAGGACATCTAGGACGTCTGGGACGTTAGGGACATATGGGACATCTAGGACGTCTGGGACGGCTGGTACGTTATAGACATATGGGATATCTGGGACGTCTGGGACGTTAGGACATATAGGACATCTAGGATGCCTGTGACGTTTGGAACATACGTGACATCTAGGACGTCTGGGACGGCTGGTACGTTATAGACATATGGGATATCTGGGACGTCTGGGACGTTAGGACATATAGGACATCTAGGACATCTGGGACGTCTGGAACGTTATAGACATATGGGACATCTAGGATGCCTGTGACGATTGGAACATATGGGACATCTAGGACATCTGGGACGGTAGGGACATATGGGGCATCCAAGACGTCTGGGACTTTAGGGACATGTGGGACATCTAGGACGTGTGGGACGTCTGGGACGTTAGGGATATATAGGGCATCTAAGGCGTCTGGGACGTCTGGGACGTAATAGACATATGAGACATTTGGGACTTTTGGGACGTTAGGGACATATAGGATAACTAGGACGTCTGAGACGTTAAGGGCATATGGGACATCATGGACGCCTGGGACGTTAGGGATATACGGGACATATAGGACGTCTGGGACTTTAGGAATATATGGGACATCTAAAATGTCTGGGACGTCTGGGACGTTAGGGACATACCAAACAGCTGGGACGTCTGGGACAGTAAGGACATATGGGACATTTATTACGTCTGGGACGTTAGGGATATATGGGACGTCTAGGACGTCTTGGACGTTAAGGACGTATGGGACATATAGGACGTCTGGGACGGTAGGGACATTTGGGACATCTGGGACGTATGGGACGTTAGGGACATATGGGACATATGGCACAACTGGGACGTCTGGGACGTTAGGGACATATGGGACATATGGCACAACTGGGACGTCTGGGACGTTAGGGACATATGGGGCATTTAGGACGTCTCGGACGTTAAGGACATATGGAACATCTAGGACGTCTGGGACGTTAGGGACATATGGGACATATGGCACAACTGGGACGTCTGGGACGTTAGGGACATATGGGGCATTTGGACGTCTGGGACGTTAAGGACATATGGAACATCTAGGACGTCTGGGACGTTAAGGACAGATGGGACATACGGCACAACTGGGACGTCTGGGACGTTAGGGACATATGGGACATCTGGGACGTATGGGACGTTAGGGACCTATGGGACATATGGCACAACTGGGACGTCTGGGACGTTAGGGACATATGGGACATCTGGGACGTCTGGGACGTTAGTGACATATGGGACATCTGGAACGTTAAGGACATATAGGACATCTAGAACGTCTGGGACGTTAGGGACATATGGGACATATGGCACAACTGGAACATCTGGGACTTTAGGGACATATGGGAAATCTGGGACGTCTGGAACGTTAGGGACATATGGGGCATTTAGGACGTCTGGGACGTTAAGGACATATGGAACATCTAGGACGTCTGGGACGTTAAGGACATATGGGACATATGGCACAACTGGGACGTCTGGGACGTTAGGGACATATGGGACATCTGGGACGTCTGGAACGTTAGGGACATATGGGGCATTTAGGACGTCTGGGACGTCTGGGACGTTAGGGACATATAGGGCATCTAGAACGCCTGGGACGTCAGGGACATATGGGGCATCTAGAACGCCTGGGACGTTAGGGACATATGGGACATCAGGGACGTGTGGGACGTTCGGGACATATAGGACATATAGGACGTCTAAGACGTTTGGGACGTTTGGGACATATGGAACATCTAGGACGTCTGGGACGTCTGGGACGTTTGGGAAGTCTGGGATATCTGGGACATCTGGGACGTCTGGGACGTTAGGGACAAATGGGACATCTGGGACGTCTGGGACGTCTGAAACGTTTAGAACATATGGAACAACTAGGACGTCTGGGACGTTAGGGACATATGGGACATATGGGACATCTAGGACGTCTGAGACGTCTGCGACGTTTGGGAAGTCTGGGATATCTGGAACGTCTGGGACGTCTGGGACGTTTGGGACATATGGAACATCTAGGACGTCTGGGACGTCTGAGACGTTTTGGAAGTCTGGGATATCTGGGACATCTGGGACGTCTGGGACGTTAGGGACAAATGGGACACGTGGGACGTCTGGGACGTCTGGGACGTTTGGGACATATGGAACATCTAGGACGTCTGGGACGTTAGGGACATATGGGAAATATGGGACATCTAGGACATCTGAGACGTCTGCGACGTTTGGGAAGTCTGGGATGTCTGGGACGTCTGGGACGTCTGGGACGTCTGGGACGTCTGGGACGTCTGGGACGTCTGGGACATCTGGGACGTTTGGGACATATGAAACATCTAGGACGTCTGGGACGTTAGGGACATATGGGACATCTGGGACGTCTGGAACGTTAAGAACATATGGGACATATGGGATGTATGGGACGTTAGGGATACATAGCACATATAGGACGTCTGGAACGTTAGGAACATATGGGACATCTAGGACATCTGAGACGTCTGCGACGTTTGGAAAGTCTGGGATATCTGGGACGTCTGGGACGTCTGGGACGTTTGGGACATATGGAACATCTAGGACGGCTGGGACGTTAGGGACATATGGGACATATGGGACATCTGGGACATCTGAGACGTCTGCGACGTTTGGGAAGTCTGGAATATCTGGGACGTCTGGGACGTCTGGGACGTTTGGGACATATGGAACATCTGGGACGTCTGGGACGTTTGGGACATATGGAACATCTAGGACGTCTGGGACGTTAGGGACATATAAGACATATGGGACATCTAGGAAATCTGAGACGTCTGCGACGTTTGGGAAGTCTGGGCTATCTGGGACGTCTGGGACGTCTGGGACGTTAGGGACAAATGGGACATCTGCGACGTCTGGGACGTTTGGGACATATGGAACATCTAGGACGTCTGGGACGTTAGAGACATATGGGACATATGTGACATCTAGGACATCTGAGACGTCTGCGACGTTTGGGAAGTCTGGGATATCTGGGACGTCTGGGACGTCTGGGACGCTTGGGACGTTAGAGACATATGGGGCATCTGGGACGTATTGGACGTTAAGGACATATGGGACATCTGGGACGTATTGGACATTAAGGACATATGGGACATTTGGGACGTCTGAGACGTTAGGGACATATAGGACATCTAGGACGTCTGGGACGTTGGGGACATATGGAACACCTGGGACGTCTGGGACGTTAGAGACATATGGGCATCTGGGACGCCTGGGACGTTAGGGATATATAGGACATCTAGGACGTCTGGGACGTTAGGAACATATGGGACATCTAGGA
This sequence comes from Agriotes lineatus, assembly GCA_940337035.1. NCBI lineage: Eukaryota > Metazoa > Arthropoda > Insecta > Coleoptera > Elateridae > Agriotes > Agriotes lineatus. Next base: position 59,076 of record CALNHX010005524.1, on the reverse strand, counting down.
CATCTAAGACTTCTGCGACGTTTGGTAAGTCTGGAATATCTGGGACGTCTGGGACGTCTGGGACGTTTGGGACGTTAGGGATATATAGGACATCTATGACGTCTGGGACGTTAGGAACATATGGGACATCTAGGGCATCTAAGACGTCTGCGACGTTTGGGAAGTCTGGGATACCTGGGACGTCTGGGACGTTTGGGACATATGGCACAACTGGGACGTCTGGGACGTTAGGGACATATGGGACATCTGGGACGTCTGGAACGTTAGGGACATATGGTTCATTTAGGACGTCTGGGACGTTAAGGACATATGGAACATCTAGTACGTCTGGGACGTTAGGGACATATGGGACATATGGCACAACTGGGACGTTTGGGACGTTAGGGACATATGGGACATCTGCGACGTCTCGAACGTTAGGGACATATGGGGAATTTAGGACGTCTGGGACGTCTGGGACGTTAGGGACATATGGGGCATCTAGAACGCCTGGGACGTTAGGGACATATGGGACATCTGGGACGTCTGGGACGTTAGGGCCATATGGGATATCTGGAACGTAAGGGACATATAAGACATCTAGGACGTCTGGGACGTTAGGGACATATGGGACATATAGGACGTCTAAGACGTCTGGGACGTTAGGGACATATGGGACATCTAGGACGTCTGGGACGTTAGGAACATATGGGACTTTTAGGACGTCTGGGATTTTAAAGACATATGGAAAATCTAGGACGTCTGGGACGTAAGGGACATCAAGGACGTCTGGGACGTTTGGGACGGTAGGGACATATGCGACATCTAGGACGTTTGATACGTTATGGACATATGGGACATCTAAGACGTCTGGGACGTTGGGAACATGTGGGACATCTACGACGTCTGGGACGTTAGGGACATGTGGGACATCTAGGACGTCTGGGACGTGTGGGACGTTAGGGACGTATGGGACATCTAGGACGCCTGGGACGTTAAGGACGTATGAGACATGTGGGACGTCTGGGACGTCTGGGACGTCTGAAACGTTATGGACATATGGGACATCTAGGACGCCTGGGACGTTAGGGACATATGGGACATATGGGCCGTCTGGGACGTTAGGGACATACGGGACAGCTGGAACGTTTGGGACGGTAGGGACATATGGGGCACTTATTACGTCTGGGACGTTAGGGACATATAGGACATCTAGGACGTCTGGGACGTCTGGCACGTTAGGGACATATGGGACATCTAGGATGCCTGGGACGTTAGGGACATATGGGACATATGGGACGTCTGGGACGTCCGGGACGTTAAGGAAATATGGGACATCAGGGACGTCTGGAACGTTAAGAACATATGGTACATCTGGGACGTCTGGGACGTTAGGGACTTATGGGACATGTGGGTCGTTTGGGACGTCTGGGACGTTAGGGACATATGGGACATCTGGGACGTCTGGGACGTTAAGAACATATGGGACATCTGGAACGTCTGGGACGTTAAGAACATATAGTACATCTAGGGCATCTGGGACGTCTGGGACGTTAAGGACATATGAGAAATCTGGGACGTTTGGGACGTTAGGGACATATAGGGTATCTAGGACGTCTGAGACGTTAAGGGCATATTTGAAATCATGGACGTCTGACACGTTATGCATATATGGAACATCTAGGACGTCTGGGACGTTAGGAATATATGGGACGTCTTTGTCGTTAGGGACATACGGGACAGCTGGGACGTCTGGGACGATAGGGACATATAGGACATTTATTACGTCAGGGACGTTAGGGATATATGGGACATCTAGGACGTCTGGGACGTTAGGAACATATGGGACATCTAGGACATCTGAGACGTCTGCGACGTTTGGGAAGTCTGATATCTGGGACGTCTGGGACGTCTGGGACGTTTGGGACATATGGAACGTCTAGGACGTCTGGGACGTTAGTGATATATAGGACATCTAACACGTCTGGGGCGTTAGGAACATATGGGACATCTAGGACATCTGAGACGACTGGGACGTTTGGGAAGTCTGGGATATCTGGGACGTCTGGGACGTCTGGGACGTTTGGGACATATGGAACATCTAGGACGTCTGGGACGTCTGGGACGTTTGGGAAGTCTGGGATATCTGGGACATCTGGGACGTCTGGGACGTTAGGGACAAATGGGACATCTGGGACGTCTGGAACGTCTGGGACGTCTGGGACGTTTGGGACATATGGAACATCTAGGACGTCTGGGACGTTAGGGACGTATGGGACATATGGGACATTTAGGACATCTGAGACGTCTGCGACGTTTGGGAAGTCTGGGATGTCTGGGAAGTCTGGGACGTCTGGGACGTTTGGGACATATGGAACATCTAGGACGTCTGGGACATTAGGGACATATGGGACATCTGGGACGTCTGGGACGTTAAGAACATATGGGACATCTGGGACGTATGGGACGTTAGGGATACATAGGACATCTAGGACGTCTGAAACGTTAGGAACATATGGGACATCTAGGACATCTGAGACGACTGCGACGTTTGGAAAGTCTGGGATATCTGGGACGTCTGGGACGTCTGGGACGTTTGGGACATATGGAACATCTAGGACGTCTGGGACGTTAGGGACATATGGGACATGTGGGACATCTAGGACATCTGAGACGTCTGCGACGTTTAGGAAGTCAGGAATATCTGGGACGTCTGGGACGTCTGGGACGTTTTGGACATATGGAACATCTGGGACGTCTGGGACGTTTGGGACATAATGGAACATCTAGGACGTCTGGGACGTTAGGGACATATGGGACATATGGGACATCTAAGACATCTGAGACGTCTGCGACGCTTGGGAAGTCTGGGATATCTGGGACGTCTGGGACGTCTGGGACGTTAGGGACAAATGGGACATCTGGGACGTCTGGGACGTTTGGGACATATGGAACATCTAGGACGTCTGGGACGTTAGGGACATATGGGACATATGTGACATCTAGGACATCTGAGACGTCTGCGACGTTTGGGAAGTCTGGGATATCTGGGGCGTCTGGGACGTCTGGGACGCTTGGGACGTTAGAGACATATGGGGCATATGGGACGTATTGGACGTTAAAGACATATGCGACATCTGGGACGTATTGGACGTTAAGGACATATGGGACATCTGGGACGTCTGAGACGTTAGGGACATATCGGACATCTAGGACGTCTGGGACGTTGGGGACATATGGAACACCTGGGACGTCTGGGACGTTAGAGACATATGGGCATCTGGGACGCCTGGCACGTTAGGGATATATAGGACATCTAGAATGTCTGGGACGTCTTGGACGTTAGGGACCTATCAGACATCTGGGACGTCTGGGACGTTAGGGACATATAGGACGTCTAGGACGTCTGGGACGTTAGGGACATATGTGACATCTAGGACGTCTGGGACGGCTGCTACGTTATAGACAAATGGGACATCTGGGACGTCTGGGACGTTAGGGACATATAGGGCATCTAAGACGTCTGGGACGTTAGGGACATATGGGACATCTAGGACGTCTGGGACGTCTGGGACGTTACAGACATATGGGACATCTAGTATGCCTGTGACGTTTGGAACATATGTGACATCTAGGACGTCTGGGACGGCTGCTACGTTATAGACATATGGGACATCTGGGACGTCTGGGACGTTAGGGACATATAGGGCATCTAAGACGTCTGGGACGTTAGGGACATATGGGGCATCTAAGACGTCTGGGACGTTAGGGACATGTGAGACATCTAGGACGTGTGGGACGTCTGGGACGTTAGAGATATATGGGACATCTAAGGCGTCTGGGACGTCTGGGACGTTAGGGACATATGAGACATCTGGGACTTTTGGTACGTTAGGGACATATAGGATATTTAAAACGTCTGAGACGTTAATGGCATATGGGACATCATGGACGTCTGAGACGTTAGGGATATATGGGACATATAGGACGTCTTGGACGTTAGGAATATATGGGACATTTAAAACGTCTGGAACGTCTGGGACGTTAGGGACATACGGGACAGCTGGGACGTCTGGGACGGTAGAGACATATGGGACATTTATTATGTCTGGGACGTTAGGGACATATGGGACATCTAGGACGTCTGGGACGTCTGGGACGTTAGCGACATATGGGACATCTAGGACGCCTGGGACGCTAAGGACATATAGGACATCTAGGACGTCTGGGACGGTAGGGACATATGGGACATTTATTACGTCTGGGCCGTTAGGGACATATGGGACATTTAGGACGTCTGGGACGTCTGGGACGTTAGGGACATATGGGACATCTAGGACGCCTTGGACGTTAGGGACATATGGGACATATGGGACGTCTGTCACGTCTGGGACGTTAAGGACATATGGGACATCAGGGACGTCAGGGACGTTAAGAACATATGGTACATCTAGGACGTCTGGGACGTTAGGAACATATGGGACATCTAGGACGCCTGGGACGTTAAGAACATATAGGACATCTGGGACGTCTGGGACGTTAAGAACATATTGTACATCTAGGACGTCTGGGACGTTAGGAACATATGGGACATCTAGGACGTCTGGGACGTTAAGGACATATGAGACATCTGGGACGTTTGGGACGTTAGAGACATATAGGGTATCTAGGACGTCTGAGACGTTAAGGGCATATGGGACATCATGGACGTCTGACACGTTATGCATATATGGGACATCTAGAATGTCTGGGACGTTAGGAATATATGGGACATCTAAAACGTCTGGGACGTTAGGAACATATGAAACATCTAGGATATCTGAGACGTCTGCGACGTTTGGCGAATCTGAGATATCTGAGAGTTCTGGGACGTCTGGGACGTTTGGGACATATGGAACATCTAGGACGTCTGGGACGTTAGGGACATATGGGACATCTGGAACGTCTGAGACGTTAAGAACATATGGGACACCTGGGACGTATGGGACGTTAAGAATATATAGGACATCTAGGACGTCTGGGACGTTAGGAACATATGGGACATGTAGGACATCTGAGACGTCTGCGACGTTTGGGAAGTCTGGGATATCTGGGACGTCTGGGACGTCTGGGACGTTTGGGACATAAGGAACATCTAGGACGTCTTGAACGTTAGGGACATATGGGACATCTGGGACGTCACGTTAGGGACAAATGGGACATCTGGGACGTCTGGGACGTCTGGGACGTTTGGGACATATGTAACATCTAGGACGTCTGGGACGTTAGGGAGATATGGGACATATGGGACATCTAGGACATCTGAGACGTCTGCGACGTTTGGGAAGTCTGTGATATTTGGGACGTCTGGAACGTCTGGGACGTTTGGGACATATGGAACATCTAGGACGTTTGGGACGTTAGGCACATATGGGACATATGGGAAATCTGGGACGTCCGGGACGTTAGGGACATATGGGACGTCTGGGACGTCTGAGACGTTAGGAACATATAGAACATATGGGACATCTGAGACGTCTGGGACGTTAGGGACACATGGGATATCTGGGACGTCTGGAACGTTAGGTATATATGGGACATCTAGGACGTCTGGGACGTCAAGCACGTTAGGGACATATGGGACATCTAGGACGTCTGGGACGTTAGAGACATATGGGACACATGGGACGTCTGGGACGTCTGGGACGTTAGGGACATATGGGGCATCTGGGACGTATTGGACGTTAAGGACATATGGGACATCTGGGACGTCTGGGACGTTAGGGACATATAGGACATCTAGGACGTCTGGGACGTTAGAGACATATGGGACACATGGGACGTCTGGGACGTGTGGGACGTTAGGGACATATGGGGCATCTGGGACGTATTGGACGTTAAGGACACATGGGACGTCTGGGACGTCTGGGACGTTAGGGACATATGGGGCATCTGGGACGTATTGGACGTTAAGGACATATGGGACATCTGGGACGTCTGGGAAGTTAGGGACATATAGGACGTCTGGGACGTCTGGTACGTTAAGGACATATGGAACACCTGGGACGTCTGGGACGTTAGAGACATATGTGACATCTGGGACGCCTGGGACGTTAGGAATATATGGGACATCTAAAACGTCTGGGACGTCTGGGTCGTTAAGGACATACGGGACAGTTGAGACTTCTGGGACGATAGGGACATATGGGACATTTATTACGTCTGGGACGTTAGGGATATATGGGACATCTAGGACGTCTGGGACGTTAGGAACATATGGGATATCTAGGACATCTGAGACGTCTGCGACGTTTGGGGAGTCTGAGAAATCTAGGACGTTAGGGACATATGGAACATCTAGGACATCTGAGGCGTCTGCGACGTTTGGTAAGTCTGGGATGTCTGGGACGTCTGGGACGTCTGGGACGTCTGGGACGTTAGGGACATATGGAACACCTGGGACGTCTGGGACGTTAGAGACATATGGTACATCTGGGACGCCTGGGACGTTAGGGATATATAGGACATCTAGAATGTCTGGGACGTCTTAGACGTTAGGGACATATCAGACATCTGGGACGTCTGGGACGTTAGGGACATATAGGACGTCTAGGACGTCTGGGACGTTAGGGACATATGTGACATCTAGGACGTCTGGGACTTTTGGTACGTTATAGACATATGGGACATCTGGGACGTCTGGGACGTTAGGGACATATAGGACATCTAGGACGTCTGGGACGTTAGGGACATATGGGACATCTGGGACGTCTGGGACGTCTGGGACGTTACAGACATATGGGACATCTAGGATGCCTGTGACGTTTGGAACATATGGGACATTTAGGATGTCTGGGACGTTAGGGACATATGGGGCATCTAAGACGTGTGGGACGTCTAGGACGTTATTGATATATGGGACAGCTAAGGCGTCTGGGACGTTAGGGACATATGAGACATCTGGGACTTTTGGGACGTTAGGGACATATAGGATATCTAGGTCGTCAGAGACGTTAATGGCATATGGGACATTATGGACGTCTGGGACGTTAGGGACATATAGGACGTCTAGGACGTCTGGGACGTTAGGGACATATGTGACATCTAGGACGTGTGGGACGTCTAGGACGTTATTGATATATGGGACAGCTAAGGCGTCTGGGACGTTAGGGACATATGAGACATCTGGGACTTTTGGGACGTTAGGGACATATAGGATATCTAGGTCGTCAGAGACGTTAATGGCATATGGGACATTATGGATGTCTGAGACGTTAGGGATATATGGGACATATAGGACGTCTGATACGTTAGGAATATATGGGACATTTAAAACGGCTGGGACGTCTGGGACGTTAGGGACATACGGGACAGCTGGATCGTCTGCGACGGTAGAGACATACGGGACATTTATTATGTCTGGGACGTTAGGGACATATGGGACATCTAGGACGTCTGGGACGTCTGGGACGTTAGCGACATATGGGACATCTAGGACGCTTGGGACGTTAGAGACATATGGGACATCTGGGACGTCTAAGACGGTAAGGACATATAGGACATCTAGGACCTCTGGGACGTTAGGAACATATGGGACATCTTGGACATCTGAGACGTCAGCGACGTTTGAGAGGTCTGGGATATCTGGGACGTCTGGGACGTCTGGGACGTTAGGGACATATGGGACATCTGGGACATCTGGGACGTTAGAGACATATGGGACATCTGGGACGTCTGAGACATTAAGGACATATAGGACGACTGGGACGTTAAGGACATATGGGACATATAGGACGTCTGGGACGTTAGGAACATTTGGGACATCTGGGACGTATGGGACGTTAGGGACATATGGGACATCTAGGACGTCTGTGACGTTAGGGACATATGGGACATATGGGACATATGGCACAACTGGGACGTCTGGGACGTTAGGAAAATATGGGACATCTGGAACGTCTGGACGTTAAGAACATATGGGACATCTGGGACGTCTGGGACGTTAAGGACATATAGGATATCTAGGACCTCTGGGACGTTAGGGACATATGGGACATCTGGAACGTCTGGGACGTTAGGGACATATGGGACATCTGGGACGTCTGAGACGTTTAGGACATATAGGACATTTAGGACGTCTGGGACGTTAAGGACATATGGGACATATAGGACGTCTGGGACGTTAGGAACATTTGGGACATCTGAGACGTATGGGACGTTAGGGACATATGGGACATCTAGGACGTCTGAGACGTTAAGGACATATAGGACATTTAGGACGTCTGGGACGTTAAGGACATATGGGACATATAGGACGTCTGGGACGTTAGGAACATTTGGGACTTCTGGGACGTATGGGACGTTAGGGACATATGGGACATCTAGGACGTCTGAGAAGTTAAGGACATATAGGACATTTAGGACGTCTGGGACGTTAAGGTCATATGGGACATATAGGCCGTCCGGGACGTTAGAAACATTTGGGACATCTGGGACGTATGGGACGTTAGGGACATATGGGACATATAGGACGTTTGGGACGTTAGGAACATTTGGGACATCTAGGACGTATGGGACGTTAGGGACATATGGGACATCTAGGACGTCTGGGACGTTAGGGACATATGGGACATATGGCACAGCTGGGACGTCTGGGACGTTAGGGAAATATGGGACATCTTGGACGTCTGGCACGTTAGGGACATATGGGGCATCTAGGACGCCTGGGACGTTAGGGACATATGGGACATATGAGACGTCTGGGACGTCTGGGATGTTAAGGACATATGGGACATCAGGGACGTCTGGGACGTTAAGAACATATGATACATCTGGGACGTCTGGGACGTTAGGAACATATGGGACATCTAGGACGCCTGGGACGTTAGGGACGTATGGGACATGTGGGACGTCTGGGACGTCTGGGACGTTAGAGACATATGGGACATCTGGGACGTCTGGGACGTTAAGGACATATGAGACATCTGGGACGTTTGGGACGTTAGGGACATATAGGGTATCTAGGACGTCTGAGACGTTAAGGGCATACGGGACATCATGGACGTCTTACACGTTATGCATATATGGGACATCTAGGACGTCTGGGACGTTAGGAATATATGGGACATCTAAAACGTCTGGGACGTCTGGGTCGTTAGGGACATACGGGACAGCTGGGACGTCTGGGACGATAGGGACATATAGGAAATTTATTACGTCTGGGACGTTAGGGATATATGGGACATCTAAGACGTCTGGGGCGTTAGGAACATATGGGACATTTAGGACATCTGAGACGTCTGCGACGTTTGGGAAGTCTGGGATATCTGGGACGTCTGGGACGTCTGGGACGTCTGGGACGTTTGGGACATATGGAACATCTAGGACGTCTAAGACGTTAAGGACATATGGGACATCTGGGACGTCTGGGACGTTAAGAACATATGGGACATCTGGGACGTATGGGACGTTAGGGATATATAGGACATTTGGGACGTCTGGGACGTTAGGAACATATCTGATATCTAGGACGTCTAGGACGTTAGGGACATATGTGACATCTAGGACGTCTGGGACGGCTGGTACGTTATAGACATATGGGACATCTGGGACGTCTGGAGCGTCTGGGACGTTACAGACATATGGGACATCTAGGATGCCTGTGAAGTTTGGAACATATGGGACATTTAGGATGTCTAAGACGTTAGGAACATATGGGGCATCTAAGACGTCTGGGACGTTAGGGACATGTGGGACATCTAGGACGTGTGGGACGTCTGGGACGTTATTGATATATGAGACATCTAAGGCGTCTGGGACGTCTGGGACGTTAGGGACATATGAGACAGACAGATGCGCTAGATGTCCCATATGTCATTAACGTCCCGGACGTCCCAGATGTCCCATATGTCCCTAACGTCCCAGACGTCCCAGCTGTCCCGTATGTCCCTAACGCCCCTGACGTCCCAGACGTCCTAGAGTTCCTATATGTCCCTAACGTCCCAGACGTCCCTGATGTCCCATATGTCCCACATGTCCCTAATGTCCCAGGCGTCCCAGATGTCGCATATGTCCCATACTTACCTAATGTCCCAGGCGTCCTAAATGTCCCACATGTCCATAACGTCCCAGACGTCCCGGACGTCCTAAATGTCGCATATGTCTCTAACGTCCCAGACGTCTCAGCTGTCCCGTATGTCCCTAAGGTCCTAGACGTCCGAGATGTCCTAGATGTCCCATATGTCTCTAACGTCACAGACGTCCTAGATGTCCTATATATTCCTAACGTCCCAGATGTCCCATATGTCCCTAAAGTCCCAGACGTCCCAGATGTCCCATATGTCCCTAACGTCCCAGACGTCCTAGATGTCCCATATGTCCTTAACGTCCCAGACGTCCCAGATGAGCCATATGTCCCTAACGCCCCAGACGTCCCAGATGTCCCAAAGGTCTTATATATCCTTAATGTCCCAGGCGTATTAGATGTCCCATATGTCCCTAATGTGCCAGGCGTCCTAAATGTCCCATATGTCTTTACCGTCCCGGAAGTCCCAGACGTCCTAGATGTCCCATATGTCCTTAACGTCCCAGACGTCCCAGATGTCCCGAATGTCCCTAACGTCCCAGACGTCCCAGATGTCCCATATGTCCCATATGTCCCTAATGTCCCAGGCGTCCTAGATATTCCATATGTCCCTAACGTCCCAGACGTCCTAAGTGTCCCATATGTCCCTAACGTCCCAGACGTCCCATATGTCCTTAACGTCCCAGACGTCCCAGACGTCCTAAATGTCCCATATGTCCCTAACGTCCCAGACGTCTCAGACGTCCTAGATGTCCTATATGTCCCTAACGTCCCAGACGTCTCAGACGTCATAAATGTCCCATATGTCCCTAACGTCCCAGACGTCCCATATGTCCTTAACGTCCCAGACGTCCCAGACGTCCTAAATGTCCCATATGTCCCTAGCGTCCCAGACGTCTCAGACGTCCTAGATGTCCTATATGTCCCTAACGTCCCAGACGTCCCAGACGTCCTAGATGTCCCATATGTCCCTAGCGTCCCAGACGTCTCAGACGTTTTAGATGTCCTATATGTCCCTAACGTCCCAGACGTCCCAGATGTCCCATATGTCCCTAACGTCTCAGACGTCCCTGATGTCCCATATGTCCTTAACGTCCCAGACGTCCCAGATGTCCCATATGTCTCATATGTCCCTAACGTTCCAGGCGTCCCAGATGTCCCATATGTCCCATATGTCCCTAATGTCCCAGACGTGTTAAATGTCCCATATGTACTTAAAGTTTCAGACGTCCCAGACGTCCTAGATGTCCCATATGTCCTTAACGTCCCAGACGTCCCAGATGTCCCATATGTCCGATATGTCCCTAATGTCCCAGGCGCCCTAAATGTCCCATATGTCCTTAACGTCCCAGACGTCCCAGACGTCCTAGATGTGACATATGTCCTTAACGTCCCAGACGTCCCAGATGTCCCATATGTCTCTAACGTCCCAGACGTCCCATATGTCCCATATGTCCCATATGTCCTTAATGTCCCAGGCGTCCCAAATGTCCCATATGTCCCTAACGTCCCAGACGTCCTAGATGTCCCATATATCCTTAACGTCCCAGACGTCCCAGATATCCCATATGTCCTATATCTCAATAACGTCCCAGACGTCCCAGATGTCCCATATGTAACTAACGTCCCAGATGTTCCATATGTCCCTAACGTCCCAGACGTCCTAGATGTCCTATATGTCCCTAACGTCCGAGACGTCCCAGATCTCCCATATGTCCCTAACGTCCCAGACGTTCTAGATGTCCCTTATATCCTTAACGTCCCAGACGTCCCAGATGTCCCATATGTCCCTAACGTCCCAGACGTCCCAGATGTCCTATATGTCCCATATATCCCTAATGTCCCAGGCGTCCCAGATCTCCCATATGTCCCAAATGTCCCTAATGTTCCAGGCGTCCTAAATGTCCCATATGTCCTTAACGTCCCAGACCTCCCAGACGTCCTAGATGTCCCAAATATCCTTAACGTCCCAGACGTCCCAGATGTCCCATATGTCCCTAAAGTCCCAGACGTCCCAGATGTCCCATATGTCCCTAACGTCCCAGACGTCCTAGATGTCCCATATGTCCTTAACGTCCCAGACGTCCCAGATGAGGCATATGTCCCTAACGTCCCAGACGTCGCAGATGTCCCAAACGTCTTATATATCCTTAATGTCCCAGGCGTATTAGATGTCCCATATGTCCCTAATGTGCCAGTCGTCCTAAATGTCCCATATGTCTTTAACGTCCCGGAAGTCCCAGACGTCCTAGATGTCCCATATGTCCTTAACGTCCCAGACGTCCCAGATGTTTCATATGTCCCTAACGTCCCAGACGTCCCAGATGTCCCATATGTCCCATATGTCCCTAATGTCCAAGGCGTCCTAGATATTCCATATGTCCTTAACCTCCCAGACGTCCTAAATGTCCCATATGTCCCTAACGTCCCTGACGTCCCATATGTCCTTAACGTCCCAGATGTCCCAGACGTCCTAAATGTCCCATATGTCCCTAACGTCCTAGACGTCTCAGACGTCCTAGATGTCCTATATGTCCCTAACGTCCCAGACGTCTCAGACGTCCTAAATGTCCCATATGTCCCTAACGTCCCAGACGTCCCATATGTCCTTAACGTCCCAGACGTCCCAGACGTCCTAAATGTCTCATATGTCCCTAATGTCCCAGACGTCCTAGATGTCCCATATGTCCCTAACGTTCCAGACGTCTCAGACGTCCTAGATGTCCTATATGTACCTAACGTTCCAGACGTCCCAGATGTCCCATATGTCCCTAACGTCTCAGACGTCCCAGATGTCCCATATGTCCTTAACGTTCCAGACGTCCCAGATGTCCCATATGTCTCATATGTCCCTAATGTTCCAGGCGTCCCAGATGTCCCATATGTCCCATATGTCCCTAATGTCCCAGACGTTTTAAATGTCCCATATGTACTTAAAGTTTCAGACGTCCCAGACGTCCTAGATGTCCCATATGTCCTTAACGTCCCAGGCGTCCCAGATGTCCCATATGTCCCTAATGTCCCAGGCGCCCTAAATGTCCCATATGTCCTTAACGTCCCAGACGTTCCAGACGTCCTAGATGTGACATATGTCCTTAACGTCCCAGACCTCCCAGATGTCCCATATGTCTCTAACGTCCCAGACGTCCCATATGTCCCATATGTCCCATATGTGCTTAATGTCCCAGGCGTCCCAAATGTCCCATATGTCCTTAACGTCCCAGACGTCCTAGATGTTCCATATATCCTTAACGTCCCAGACGTCCCAGATGTCCCATATGTCTCTAACGTCCCAGACGTCCCATATGTCCCATATGTCCCATATGTGCTTAATGTCCCAGGCGTCCCAAATGTCCCATATGTCCCTAACGTCCCAGACGTCCTAGATGTCCCATATATCCTTACCGTCCCAGACGTCCCAGATATCCCATATGTCCTATATCTCAATAACGTCCCAGACGTCCCAGATGTCCCATATGTCCCTAACGTCCCAGATGTTCCATATGTCCCTAACGTCCCAGACGTCCTAAATGTCCTATATGTCCCTAACGTCCCAGACGTCCCAGATCTCCCATATGTCCCTAACGTCCCAGACGTTCTAGATGTCCCTTATATCCTTAACGTCCCAGACGTCCCAGATGTCCCATATGTCCCTAACGTCCCAGACGTCCCAGATGTCCTATATGTCCCATATATCCCTAATGTCACAGGCGTCCCAGATCTCCCACATGTCCCAAATGTCCCTAATGTCCCAGGCGTCCTAAATGTCCCATATGTCCTTAACGTCCCAGAACTCCCAGACGTCCTAGATGTCACAAATGTCCTTAACGTCCCAGACGTCCCAGATGTCCCATATGTTTCATATGTTTCTAATGTCCCAGGCGTCCTGGATGTTCCATATGTCCCTAACGTCCCAGACGTCCCAGATGTCCTAGATGTCCCATATGTCCTTAACGTCCCAGACGTCACAGATGTCCCATATGTCCCTAACGTCCCAGACGTCCCAGATGTCCCATATGTCCTTAATATCCCAGGCGTAGTAAATGTCCCATATGTCCTTAACGTCCCAGACGTTCCAGACGCCCTAGATGTCCCATATGTCCTTAACGTCTCAGACCTTCTAGATGTCCCATATGTCCTTAACGTCCCAGACGTCCCAGATGTCCCATATGTAACTAACGTCCCAGACGTCCCAGATGTCCCATATGTCCCATATGTCCCTGATGTCCCTGGCGTCCCAGATTTCCCATATGTCCCATATGTCCCTTATGTCCCAGGCGTCCTAAATGTCCCATATGTCCCTAACGTCCCAGACGTCTCAGACGTCCTAGAGGTCCCATATGTCCCTAACGTCCCACACGTCCTAGATGTCCCATATGTCCCTAACGTCCCAGACGTCTCAGACGTCCTAGATGTCCTATATGTCCCTAACGTCCTAGACGTACCGGATGTCCCATATGTTTCTAACGTCTCAGACGTCCCAGATGTCCCATATGTCCCTAACGTCCCAGACGTCTCAGACGTCCTAGATGTCCTATATGTCCCTAACGTCCTAGACGTACCAGATGTCCCATATGTTTCTAACGTCTCAGACGTCCCAGATGTCCCATATCTCCCATATGTCCCTAATGTCCCAGGCGCCCTAAATGTGCCATATGTCCTTAACGTCCCAGACGTCCCAGACGTCCTAGATGTGACATATGTCCTTAACGTCCCAGACGTCCCAGATGTCCCATATGTCTCTAACGTCCCAGACGTCCCATATGTCCATTATGTCCCATATGTCCTTAATGTCCCAGGCGTCCCAAATATCCCATATGTCCCTAACGTCCCAGACGTCCCATATGTCCATTATGTCCCATATGTCCCTAATATCCCATGCGTCCCAAATGTCCCATATGTCCATAACGTCCCAGACGTCTCAGCTGTCCCGTATGTCCCTAACGTCCCAGACGTCCGAGATGTCCTAGATGTCCCATATGTCTCTAACGTCACAGACGTCCTAGATGTCCTATATGTTCCTAACGTCCCAGATGTCCAATATGTCCCTAAAGTCCCAGACGTCCCAGATGTCCCATATGTCCTTAACGTCCCAGACGTCCTAGATGTCCCATATGTCATTAACGTCCCAGACGTCCCAGATGACCCATACGTCCCTAACGTCCCAGACGTCCCAGATGTCCCAAAATTCTTATATATCCCTAATGTCCCAGGCGTATTAAATGTCCCATATGTCCCATATGTCCCTAATGTGCCAGGCGTCCTAAATGTCCCATATGTCCTTAACGTCCCGGACGTCCCAGACGTCCTAGATGTCCCATATGTCCTTAACGTCCCAGACGTCCCAGATGTTTCATATGTCCCTAACGTCCCAGACGTCCCATATGTCCCTAATGTCCCAGGCTTCCTTGATATTCCATATGTCCCTAATGTGCCAGGCGTCCTAAATGTCCCAAATGTCCTTAACGTCCCGGACGTCCCAGACGTCCTAAATGTCCCATATGTCCCTAACGTCCCAGACGTCCCAGATGTCCCACATGTCATTGACGTCCCAGGCGTCCCAGACGTCCTAAATGTCCCATATGTCCCTAATGTCCCAGACGTCCTAGATGTCCCATATGTCCCTAACGTCCCAGACGTCTCAGACGTCCTAGATGTCCCATATGTCCCTAACGTCCCAGACGTCTCAGACGTCCTAGATGTCATATATGTCCCTAACGTCCTAGACGTACCAGATGTCCCATATGTCCCATATGTCCCTAACGTCCCAGGCGTCCCAGATGTCCCATATGTCCCATATGTCCCTAATGTCCCAGGCGTCCTAAATGTCAATATGTCCTTAACGTCCCAGACGTCCCAGACGTCCTAGATGTCCCATATGTCCTTAACGTCCCAGACGTCCCAGATGTACCATATGCCCCTAACGTCCCAGACGTCCCAGATGTCCCATATGTCCTATATGTCCCTAATGTCTCAGACGTCCTAGATGTCCCATATATCCTTAACGTCCCAGACGTCCCAGTATATTCCATATGTGCTATACCTCCCTAACGTCCCAAACGTCCCAGATGTCCCATATGTCCCTAACGTCCCAGATGTTCCATATGTCCCTAAAGTCCCAGAAGTCCTAGATGTCTTATATGTCCCTAACGTCCCAGACGTCCCAGATCTCCCATATGTCCCTAACGTCCCAGACGTCCCAGATGTCCCATATGTCAATAACGTCCCAGACGTCCCAGATGTCCTATATGTCCCATATGTCCCTAATGCCCCAGGCGTCCCAGACCTCCCATATGTCCCATATGTCCCTAATGTCCAGGGCGTCCTAAATGTCCCATATGTCCTTAACGTCCTAGACGTCCCAGACGTCCTAGATGTCCCATATATCCTAAACGTCCCAGACGTCCCAGATATCCCATATGTCCCATATGTCCCTAATGTCCCAGGCCTCCTAAATGTCAAATATGTCCTTAACGTCCTAGGCGTCCCAGATGTCCCATATGTCCGTAACGTCCCAGACGTACCAGATGTTCAATGTGTCCCATATGTCCCTAATGTCCCAGGCGTCCCAGATGTCCCATATGTCCCAAATGTCCCTAATGTCCCAGGCGTCCTAAATGTCCCATATGTCCTTAACGTTCCAGACGTCCCAGACGTCTTAGATGTCCCAAATGTCCTTAACGTCCCAGACGCCCCAGATGTCCCATATGTCCCATATGTTTCTAATGTCCCAAGCGTCCTAGATGTTCCATATGTCCCTAACGTCCCAGACGTCGCAGATGTCCTAGATGTCCCATATGTCCTTAACGTCCCAGACGTCCTAGTTGTCCCATATTTACTTAACGTCCCAGACGTCCCAAATGTCCCATATGTCCCTAATGTCCCAGGCGTCCTAAATGTCCCATATGTCCTTAACGTCCCAGACGTCCTAGATGCCCTAGATGTCCCATATGTCATTAACGTCCCGGACGTCCCAGATGTCCCATGTGTCCCTAACGTCCCAGACGTCCCAGATGTCCCATATGTCCCATATGTCCCTAATGTCCGAGGCGTCCCAGATGTCCCATATGTCCCATATGTCCCTAATGTCCCAGGCGTCCTAAATGTCCCATATGTCCTTAACGTCCCTGACGTCCCAGACGTCCTAGATGTCCCATATGTCCTTAAAGTCCCAGACGTCCCAGATGTCCCATATGTCCCATGTGTCCCTAATGACCCAGGCGTCCTAGATGTTCCATATGTCCCTAACGTCCAAGACGTCCTAAATGTCCGATATGTCCCTATCGTCCCAGACGTCCCAGCTGTCCCGTATGTCCCTAACGCCCCTGACGTCCCAGACGTCCTGGATGTCCTATATGTCCCTAACGTCCCAGACGTCCCTGATGTCCCATATGTCCCACATGTCCCTAATGTCCCAGGCGTCCCAGGTGTCGCATATGTCCCATATTTACCTAATGTCCCAGGCGTCCTAAATGTCCCACATGTCCATAACGTCCCAGACGTCTCAGCTGTCCCGTATGTCCCTAACGTCCTAGACGTCCGAGATGTCCTAGATGTCCTATATGTCTCTAACGTCACAGACGTCCTAGATGTCCTATATATTACTAACGTCCCAGATGTCCCATATGTCCCTAAACTCCCAGACGTCCCAGATGTCCCATATGTCCCTAACGTCCCAGACGTCCTAGATGTCCCATATGTCCTTAACGTCCCAGACGTCCCAGATGAGCCATATGTCCCTAACGTCCCAGACGTCCCAGATGTCCCAAAGGTCTTATATATCCTTAATGTCCCAGGCGTATTAGATGTCCCATATGTCCCTAATGTGCCAGGCGTCCTAAATGTCCCATATGTCTTTAACGTCCCGGAAGTCCCAGACGTCCTAGATGTCCCATATGTCCTTAACGTCCCAGACGTCCCAGATGTCCCGTATGTCCCTAACGTCCCAGACGTCCCAGATGTCCCATATGTCCCATATGTCCCTAATGTGCCAGGCGTCCTAGATATTCCATATGTCCCTAACGTCCCAGACGTCCTAAATGTCCCATATGTCCCTAACGTCCCAGACGTCCCATATGTCCTTAACGTCCCAGACGTCCCAGACGTCCTAAATGTCCCATATGTCTCTAACGTCCCAGACGTCTCAGACGTCCTAGATGTCCTATATGTCCCTAACGTCCCAAACGTCTCAGACGTCCTAAATGTCCCATATGTCCCTAACGTCCCAGACGTCCCATATGTCCTTAACGTCCCAGACGTCCCAGACGTCCTAAATGTCCCATATGTCCCTAATGTCCCAGACGTCCTAGATGTCCCATATGTCCCTAGCGTCCCAGACGTCTCAGACGTCCTAGATGTCCTATATGTCCCTAACGTCCCAGACGTCCCAGATGTCCCATATGTCCCTAACGTCTCAGACGTCCCAGATGTCCCATATGTCCCTAACGTCCCAGACGTCCCAGATGTCCCATATGTCTCATATGTCCCTAATGTTCAAGGCGTCCCAGATGTCCCATATGTCCCATATGTCCCTAATGTCCCAGACGTTTTAAATGTCCCATATGTACTTAAAGTTTCAGACGTCCCAGACGTTCTAGATGTCCCATATGTCCTTAACGTCCCAGACGTCCCAGATGTCCCATATGTCCCAAATGTCCCTAATGTTCCAGGCGCCCTAAATGTCCCATATGTCCTTAACGTCCCAGACGTCCTAGATGTGACATATGTCCTTAACGTCCCAGACGTCCCAGATGTCCCATATGTCTCTAACGTCCCAGACGTCCCATATGTCCCATATGTCCCATATGTCCTTAATGTCCCAGGCGTCCCAAATGTCCCATATGTCCCTAACGTCCCAGACGTCCTAGATGTCCAATATATCCTTAACGTCCCAGACGTCCCAGATATCCCATATGTCCTATATCTCAATAACGTCCCAGACGTCCCAGATGTCCCATATGTCCCTAACGTTCAAGATGTTCCATATGTCCCTAACGTCCCAGACGTTATAGATGTCCTATATGTCCCTAACGTCCCAGACGTCCCAGATCTCCCATATGTCCCTAACGTCCCAGACGTTCTAGATGTCCCTTATATCCTTAACGTCCCAGACGTCCCAGATGTCCCATATGTCCCTAACGTCCCAGACGTCCCAGACGTCCGAGATGTCCTATATGTCCCATACATCCCTATTGTCCCAGGCGTCCCAGATCTCCCATATGTCCCAAATGTCCCTAATGTCCCAGGCGTCCTAAATGTCCCATATGTCCTTAACGTCCCAGACCTCCCAGACGTCCTAGATGTCCCAAATATCCTTAACGTCCCAGACGTCTCAGATGTCCCATATGTCCCTAAAGTCCCAGATGTCCCAGATGTCCCATATGTCCCTAACGTCCCAGACGTTTTAGATGCCCCATATGACCTTAACGTCCCAGGCGTCCCAGATGAGGCATATGTCCCTAACGTCCCAGACGTCCCAGATGTCCCAAAGGTCTTATATATCCTTAATGTCCCAGGCGTATTAGATGTTTCATATGTCCCTAATGTGCCAGGCGTCCTAAATGTCCCATATGTCTTTAACGTCCCGGAAGTCCCAGACGTCCTATATGTCCCATATGTCCTTAACGTCCCAGACGTCCCAGATGTCCCATATGTCCCTGACGTCCCAGACGTCCCAGATGTCCCATATGTCCCATATGTCCCTAATGTCCAAGGCGTCCTAGATATTCCATATGTCCTTAACCTCCCAGACGTCCTAAATGTCCTATATGTCCCTAACGTCCCGGACGTCCCATATGTCCTTAACGTCCCAGACGGCCTAAATGTCCCATATGTCCCTAACGTCCCAGACGTCTCAGACGTCCTAGATGTCCTATATGTCCCTAACGTCCCAGACGTCTCAGACGTCCTAAATGTCCCATATGTCCCTAACGTCCCAAACGTCCCATATGTCCTTAACGTCCCAGACGTCCCAGACGTCCTAAATGTACCATATGTCCCTAATGTCCCAGACGTCCTAGATGTTCCATATGTCCCTAACGTCCCAGACGTCTCAGACGTCGTAGATGTCCTATATGTCCCTAACGTTCCAGACGTCCCAGATGTCCCATATGTCCCTAACGTCTCAGACGTCCCAGATGTCCCATATGTCCTTAACGTCCCAGATGTCCCATATGTCTCATATGTCCCTAATGTTCCAGGCGTCCCAGATGTCCCATATGTCCCATATGTCCCTAATGTGCCAGACGTTTTAAATGTCCCATATGTCCCTAACGTCCCAAACGTCCCATATGTCCTTAACGTCCCAGACGTCCCAGACGTCCTAAATGTCCCATATGTCCCTAATGTCCCAGACGTCCTAGATGTTCCATATGTCCCTAACGTCCCAGACGTCTCAGACGTCCTAGATGTCCTATATGTCCCTAACGTCCCAAACGTCTCAGACGTCCTAAATGTCCCATATGTAACTAACGTCCCAGACGTCCCATATGTCCTTAACGTCCCAGACGTCCCAGACGTCTTAAATGTCCCATATGTCCCTAATGTCCCAGACGTCCTAGATGTCCCATATGTCCCTAGCGTCCCAGAAGTCTCAGACGTCCTAGATGTCCTATATGTCCCTAACGTCCCAGACGTCCCAGATGTCCCATATGTCCCTAACGTCTCAGACGTCCCAGATGTCCCATATGTCCTTAACGTCCCAGACGTCCCAGATGTCCCATATGTCTCATATGTCCCTAATGATCAAGGCGTCCCAGATGTCCCATATGTCCCATATGTCCCTAATGTCCCAGAAGTTTTAAATGTCCCATATGTACTTAAAGTTTCAGACGTCCCAGACGTCCTAGATGTCCCATATGTCCTTAACGTCCCAGACGTCCCAGATGTCCCATATGTCCCAAATGTCCCTAATGTTCCAGGCGCCCTAAATGTCCCATATGTCCTTAACGTCCCAGACGTCCTAGATGTGACATATGTCCTTAACGTCCCAGACGTCCCAGATGTCCCATATGTCTCTAACGTCCCAGACGTCCCATATGTCCCATATGTCCCATATGTCCTTAATGTCTTAGGCGTCCCAAATGTCCCATATGTCCCTAACGTCCCAGATGTTCCATATGTCCCTAACGTCCCAGACGTCCTAGATGTCCTATATGTCCCTAACGTCCCAGACGTCCCAGATCTCCGATATGTCCCTAACGTCCCAGACGTTCTAGATGTCCCTTATATCCTTAACGTCCCAGACGTCCCAGATGTCCCATATGTCCCTAACGTCCCAGACGTCCCAGACGTCCGAGATGTCCTATATGTCCCATACATCCCTATTGTCCCAGGCGTCCCAGATCTCCTATATGTCCCAAATGTCCCTAATGTCCCAGGCGTCCTAAATGTCCCATATGTCCTTAACGTCCCAGACCTCCCAGACGTCCTAGATGTCCCAAATATCCTTAACGTCCCAGACGTCCCAGATGTCCCATATGTCCCTAAAGTCCCAGATGTCCCAGATGTCCCATATGTCCCTAACGTCCCAGACGTTTTAGATGCCCCATATGACCTTAACGTCCCAGGCGTCCCAGATGAGGCATATGTCCCTAACGTCCCAGACGTCCCAGATGTCCCAAAGGTCTTATATATCCTTAATGTCCCAGGCGTATTAGATGTTTCATATGTCCCTAATGTGCCAGGCGTCCTAAATGTCCCATATGTCTTTAACGTCCCGGAAGTCCCAGACGTCCTATATGTCCCATATGTCCTTAACGTCCCAGACGTCCCAGATGTCCCATATGTCCCTAACGTCCCAGACGTCCCAGATGTCCCATATGTCCCATATGTCCCTAATGTCCAAGGCGTCCTAGATATTCCATATGTCCTTAACCTCCCAGACGTCCTAAATGTCCCATATGTCCCTAACGTCCCGGACGTCCCATATGTCCTTAACGTCCCAGACGGCCTAAATGTCCCATATGTCCCTAACGTCCCAGACGTCTCAGACGTCCTAGATGTCCTATATGTCCCTAACGTCCCAGACGTCTCAGACGTCCTAAATGTCCCATATGTCCCTAACGTCCCAGACGTCCCATATGTCGTTAACGTCCCAGACGTCCCAGACGTCCTAAATGTCCCATATGTCCCTAATGTCCCAGACGTCCTAGATGTTCCATATGTCCCTAACGTCCCAGACGTCTCAGACGTCGTAGATGTCCTATATGTCCCTAACGTTCCAGACGTCCCAGATGTCCCATATGTCCCTAACGTCTCAGACGTCCCAGATGTCCCATATGTCCTTAACGTCCCAGATGTCCCATATGTCTCATATGTCCCTAATGTTCCAGGCGTCCCAGATGTCCCATATGTCCCATATGTCCCTAATGTGCCAGACGTTTTAAATGTCCCATATGTACTTAAAGTTTCAGACGTCCCAGACGTCCTAGATGTCCCATATGTCCTTAACGTCCCAGGCGTCCCAGATGTCCCATATGTCCCTAATGTCCCAGGCGCCCTAAATGTCCCATATGTCCTTAACGTCCCAGACGTCCCAGACGTCCTAGATGTGACATATGTCCTTAACGTCCCAGACGTCCCAGATGGCCCACATGTCTCTAACGTCCCAGACGTCCCATATGTCCCATATGTCCCATATGTCCCTAACGTCCCAGACGTCCTAGATGTCCCATATATCCTTAACGTCCCAGACGTCCCAGATGTCCCATATGTCTCTAACGTCCCAGACGTCCCATATGTACCATATGTCCCATATGTGCTTAATGTCCCAGGCGTCCCAAATGTCCCATATGTCCCTAACGTCCCAGACGTCCTAGATGTCCCATATATCCTTAACGTCCCAGACGTCCAAAATATCCCATATGTCCTATATCTCAATAACGTCCCAGACGTCCCAGATGTCCCATATGTCCCTAACGTCCCAGTTGTTCCATATGTCCCTAACGTCCTAGACGTCCTAAATGTCCTATATGTCCCTAACGTCCCAGACGTCCCAGATCTCCCATATGTCCCTAACGGCCCAGACGTTCTAGATGTCCCTTATATCCTTAACGTCCCAGACGTCCCAGATGTCCCATATGTCCCTAACGTCCCAGACGTCCCAGATGTCCTATATGTCCCATATATCCCTAATGTCCCAAGCGTCCCAGATCTCCCATATGTCCCAAATGTCCCTAATGTCCCAGGCGTCCTAAATGTCCCATATGTCCCTAACGTCCCAGACGTCCCAGATGTCCTAGATGTCCCATATGTCCTTAACGTTCCAGACGTCCCAGATGTCCCATATGACCCTAACGTCCCAGACGTCCCAGATGTCCTAGATGTCCCATATGTCTTTAACGTTCCAGACGTCCCAGATGTCCCATATGTCCCTAACGTCCCAGACGTCCCAGATATCCCATATGTCCTTACCGTCCCAGACGTCCCAGATGTCCCATATGTCTATAACGGCCCAGACGTTCTAGATGTCCCTTATATCCTTAACGTCCCAGACGTCCCAGATGTCCCATATGTCCCTAACGTCCCAGACGTCCCATATATGTCCCATATATCCCTAATGTCCCAGGCGTCCCAGATCTCTCATATGTCCCAAATGTCCCTAATGTCCCAGGCGTCCTAAATGTCCCATATGTCCTTAACGTCCCAGACCTCCCAGACGTCCTAGATGTCCCAAATGTCCTTAACGTCCCAGACGTCCCAGATGTCCCATATGTTTCATATGTTTCTAATGTCCCAGACGTCCCATATGTCCCATATGTCCCATATGTCCTTAATGTCCCAGGCGTCCCAAATGTCCCATATGTCCCTAACGTCCCAGACGTCCTAGATGTCCAATATATCCTTAACGTCCCAGACGTCCCAGATATCCCATATGTCCTATATCTCAATAACGTCCCAGACGTCCCAGATGTCCCATATGTCCCTAACGTTCCAGATGTTCCATATGTCCCTAACGTCCCAGACGTCCTAGATGTCCTATATGTCCCTAACGTCCCAGACGTCCCAGATCTCCCATATGTCCCTAACGTCCCAGACGTTCTAGATGTCCCTTATATCCTTAACGTCCCAGACGTCCCAGATGTCCCATATGTCCCTAACGTCCCAGACGTACCAGACGTCCGAGATGTCCTATATGTCCCATACATCCCTATTGTCCCAGGCGTCCCAGATCTCCCATATGTCCCAAATGTCCCTAATGTCCCAGGCGTCCTAAATGATCCATATGTCCTTAACGTCCCAGACCTCCCAGACGTCCTAGATGTCCCAAATATCCTTAACGTCCCAGACGTCTCAGATGTCCCATATGTCCCTAAAGTCCCAGATGTCCCAGATGTCCCATATGTCCCTAACGTCCCAGACGTTTTAGATGCCCCATATGACCTTAACGTCCCAGGCGTCCCAGATGAGGCATATGTCCCTAACGTCCCAGACGTCCCAGATGTCCCAAAGGTCTTATATATCCTTAATGTCCCAGGCGTATTAGATGTTTCATATGTCCCTAATGTGCCAGGCGTCCTAAATGTCCCATATGTCTTTAACGTCCCGGAAGTCCCAGACGTCCTATATGTCCCATATGTCCTTAACGTCCCAGACGTCCCAGATGTCCCATATGTCCCTGACGTCCCAGACGTCCCAGATGTCCCATATGTCCCATATGTCCCTAATGTCCAAGGCGTCCTAGATATTCCATATGTCCTTAACCTCCCAGACGTCCTAAATGTCCTATATGTCCCTAACGTCCCGGACGTCCCATATGTCCTTAACGTCCCAGACGGCCTAAATGTCCCATATGTCCCTAACGTCCCAGACGTCTCAGACGTCCTAGATGTCCTATATGTCCCTAACGTCCCAGACGTCTCAGACGTCCTAAATGTCCCATATGTCCCTAACGTCCCAAACGTCCCATATGTCCTTAACGTCCCAGACGTCCCAGACGTCCTAAATGTCCCATATGTCCCTAATGTCCCAGACGTCCTAGATGTTCCATATGTCCCTAACGTCCCAGACGTCTCAGACGTCGTAGATGTCCTATATGTCCCTAACGTTCCAGACGTCCCAGATGTCCCATATGTCCCTAACGTCTCAGACGTCCCAGATGTCCCATATGTCCTTAACGTCCCAGATGTCCCATATGTCTCATATGTCCCTAATGTTCCAGGCGTCCCAGATGTCCCATATGTCCCATATGTCCCTAATGTGCCAGACGTTTTAAATGTCCCATATGTCCCTAACGTCCCAAACGTCCCATATGTCCTTAACGTCCCAGACGTCCCAGACGTCCTAAATGTCCCATATGTCCCTAATGTCCCAGACGTCCTAGATGTTCCATATGTCCCTAACGTCCCAGACGTCTCAGACGTCCTAGATGTCCTATATGTCCCTAACGTCCCAAACGTCTCAGACGTCCTAAATGTCCCATATGTAACTAACGTCCCAGACGTCCCATATGTCCTTAACGTCCCAGACGTCCCAGACGTCTTAAATGTCCCATATGTCCCTAATGTCCCAGACGTCCTAGATGTCCCATATGTCCCTAGCGTCCCAGACGTCTCAGACGTCCTAGATGTCCTATATGTCCCTAACGTCCCAGACGTCCCAGATGTCCCATATGTCCCTAACGTCTCAGACGTCCCAGATGTCCCATATGTCCTTAACGTCCCAGACGTCCCAGATGTCCCATATGTCTCATATGTCCCTAATGATCAAGGCGTCCCAGATGTCCCATATGTCCCATATGTCCCTAATGTCCCAGACGTTTTAAATGTCCCATATGTACTTAAAGTTTCAGACGTCCCAGACGTCCTAGATGTCCCATATGTCCTTAACGTCCCAGACGTCCCAGATGTCCCATATGTCCCAAATGTCCCTAATGTTCCAGGCGCCCTAAATGTCCCATATGTCCTTAACGTCCCAGACGTCCTAGATGTGACATATGTCCTTAACGTCCCAGACGTCCCAGATGTCCCATATGTCTCTAACGTCCCAGACGTCCCATATGTCCCATATGTCCCATATGTCCTTAATGTCCCAGGCGTCCCAAATGTCCCATATGTCCCTAACGTCCCAGATGTTCCATATGTCCCTAACGTCCCAGACGTCCTAGATGTCCTATATGTCCCTAACGTCCCAGACGTCCCAGATCTCCGATATGTCCCTAACGTCCCAGACGTTCTAGATGTCCCTTATATCCTTAACGTCCCAGACGTCCCAGATGTCCCATATGTCCCTAACGTCCCAGACGTCCCAGACGTCCGAGATGTCCTATATGTCCCATACATCCCTATTGTCCCAGGCGTCCCAGATCTCCCATATGTCCCAAATGTCCCTAATGTCCCAGGCGTCCTAAATGTCCCATATGTCCTTAACGTCCCAGACCTCCCAGACGTCCTAGATGTCCCAAATATCCTTAACGTCCCAGACGTCCCAGATGTCCCATATGTCCCTAAAGTCCCAGATGTCCCAGATGTCCCATATGTCCCTAACGTCCCAGACGTTTTAGATGCCCCATATGACCTTAACGTCCCAGGCGTCCCAGATGAGGCATATGTCCCTAACGTCCCAGACGTCCCAGATGTCCCAAAGGTCTTATATATCCTTAATGTCCCAGGCGTATTAGATGTTTCATATGTCCCTAATGTGCCAGGCGTCCTAAATGTCCCATATGTCTTTAACGTCCCGGAAGTCCCAGACGTCCTATATGTCCCATATGTCCTTAACGTCCCAGACGTCCCAGATGTCCCATATGTCCCTAACGTCCCAGACGTCCCAGATGTCCCATATGTCCCATATGTCCCTAATGTCCAAGGCGTCCTAGATATTCCATATGTCCTTAACCTCCCAGACGTCCTAAATGTCCCATATGTCCCTAACGTCCCGGACGTCCCATATGTCCTTAACGTCCCAGACGGCCTAAATGTCCCATATGTCCCTAACGTCCCAGACGTCTCAGACGTCCTAGATGTCCTATATGTCCCTAACGTCCCAGACGTCTCAGACGTCCTAAATGTCCCATATGTCCCTAACGTCCCAGACGTCCCATATGTCCTTAACGTCCCAGACGTCCCAGACGTCCTAAATGTCCCATATGTCCCTAATGTCCCAGACGTCTTAGATGTTCCATATGTCCCTAACGTCCCAGACGTCTCAGACGTCGTAGATGTCCTATATGTCCCTAACGTTCCAGACGTCCCAGATGTCCCATATGTCCCTAACGTCTCAGACGTCCCAGATGTCCCATATGTCCTTAACGTCCCAGATGTCCCATATGTCTCATATGTCCCTAATGTTCCAGGCGTCCCAGATGTCCCATATGTCCCATATGTCCCTAATGTGCCAGACGTTTTAAATGTCCCATATGTACTTAAAGTTTCAGACGTCCCAGACGTCCTAGATGTCCCATATGTCCTTAACGTCCCAGGCGTCCCAGATGTCCCATATGTCCCTAATGTCCCAGGCGCCCTAAATGTCCCATATGTCCTTAACGTCCCAGACGTCCCAGACGTCCTAGATGTGACATATGTCCTTAACGTCCCAGACGTCCCAGATGGCCCACATGTCTCTAACGTCCCAGACGTCCCATATGTCCCATATGTCCCATATGTCCCTAACGTCCCAGACGTCCTAGATGTCCCATATATCCTTAACGTCCCAGACGTCCCAGATGTCCCATATGTCTCTAACGTCCCAGACGTCCCATATGTACCATATGTCCCATATGTGCTTAATGTCCCAGGCGTCCCAAATGTCCCATATGTCCCTAACGTCCCAGACGTCCTAGATGTCCCATATATCCTTAACGTCCCAGACGTCCAAAATATCCCATATGTCCTATATCTCAATAACGTCCCAGACGTCCCAGATGTCCCATATGTCCCTAACGTCCCAGATGTTCCATATGTCCCTAACGTCCCAGAAGTCCTAGATGTCCTATATGTCCCTAACGTCCCAGACGTCCCAGATCTCCCATATGTCCCTAACGTCCCAGACGTTCTAGATGTCCCTTATACCCTTAACGTCCCAGGCGTCCCAGATGTCCCAAATGTCCCTAACGTCCCAGACGTTTCAGATGTTCTATATGTCCCATATATTTCTAATGTCCCAGGTGTCCCAGATCTTTCATATGTCCCAAATGTCCCTAATGTCCCAGGCGTCCTAAATGTCCCATATGTCCTTAACATCCCAGACCTCCCAGATGTTCTATATGTCCCATATATCCCTAATGTCCCAGGTGTCCCAGATCTTTCATATGTCCCAAATGTCCCTAATGTCCCAGGCGTCCCTAAATGTCCCATATGTCCTTAACATCCCAGACCTCCCAGACGTCCTAGATGTCCCAAATGTCCATAACGTCCCAGACGTCCCCAGATGTCCAATATGTCCCATATGTCCCCTAATGTCCCAGGCGCCCTAAATGTCCCATATGTCCTTAACGTCCCAGACGTTCCAGACGTCCTAAATGTCCCATATGTCCTTAACGTCCCAGACGTCCCAGATGTCCCATATGTCTCTAACGTCCCAGACGTCCCATATGTCCCATATGTCCCATATGCCCTTAATGTCCCAGGCGTCTCAGATGTCCCATATTTCCTAACGTCCCAGACGTCCTAGATTGTCCCATATATCCTTAACGTCCCAGACCGTCCCAGATATCCCATATTCCTATATCTCCCTAACGTCCCAGACGTCTCAGATGTCCCATATGTCCCTAACGTCCCAGATGTTCCATATGTCCCTAACGTCCCAGACGTCCTAGATGTCCCATATATCCTTAACGTCCCAGACGTCCCAGATATCCCATATGTCCTATATCTCCCTAACGTCCCAGACGTCCCAGATGTCCCATATGTCCCTAACGTCCTAGATCTCCCATATGTCCCTAACGTCCCAGACGTTCTAAGTGTCCCTTATATCTTTAACGTCCCAGACGTCCCAGATGTCCCATATGTCAATAACGTCCCAGACGTCCCAGATGTCCTATATGTCCCATATGTCCCTATGTCCCAGGCGTCCCAGACCTCCCATATGTCCCATATGTCCCTAATGTCCAGGGCGTCCTAAATGTCCCATATGTCCTTAACGTCCCAGACGTCCCAGACGTCCTAGATGTCCCATTTGTCCTTAACGTCCCAGACGTCCCAGATATCCCATATGTCCCATATATCCCTAATGTCCAGGGCGTCCTAAATGTTCCATATCTCCTTAACGTCCCAGACGTCCCAGACGTCCTAGATGTCCCAAATGTCCTTAACGTCCCAGGACGTTTCAGATGTCCCATATGTTTCATATGTTTCTAATGTCCCAGGCGTCCTAGATGTTCCATATGTCCCTAACGTCCCAGACGTCCCTAGATGTCCTAGATGGTCCCATATGTCCCTTAACGTCCTAGACGCCCCAGATGTCCCATAAGTAACTAATGTCCCAGACGTCCCAGATGTCCCATATGTCCCTAGCATCCCAGACGTCCCAGATGTCCCATATGTCCTTACGTCCCAGACGTCCCAGATGTCCCATATGTAACTAATGTCCCAGACGTCCCAGATGTCCCATATGTCCCATATGTCCCTAACGTCCCAGGCGTCCCAGATGTCCCATATGTCCTATATGTCCCCAATGTCCCAGGCGTCCTAAATGTCCCATATGTCCTTAACGTCCCAGACGTCCCAGATGTACCATATGTCCCTAACGTCCCAGACGTCCCAGATGTCCCATATGTCCCATATGTCCCTAATGTCCAAGACGTCCTAGATGTCCCATATATTTTTAACGTCCCAGACGTCCCAGTATATCCCATATGTCCTATACCTCCCTAACGTCCCCAACGTCGCAGATGTCCCATATGTCCCTAACGTCCCAGATGTTCCATATGTCCCTAAAGTCCGAGACGTCCTAGATGTCTTATATGTCCCTAACGTCCCAGACGTCCCAGATCTCCCATATGTCCCTAACGTCCCAGACGTCCTAGATGTCCCTTATGTCCTTAACGTCCCAGACGTCCCAGATGTCCCATATGTCAATAACGTCCCAGACGACCCAATGTCCTATATGTCCCATATGTCCCTAATGCCCAGGCGTCCCAGACCTCGCATATGTCCCATATTGCCTAATGTCCAAGGCGTCCTAAATCTCCCATATGTCCTTAACGTCCCAGACGTCTCAGACGTCCTAGATGTCCCATATATCCTAAACGTCCTAGACGTCCCAGATATCCCATATGTCCCATATGTCCCTAATGTCCCAGGCCTCCTAAATGTCCCATATGTCCTTAACGTCCCAGACCTCCCAGACGTCCTAGATGTCCCAAATGTCCTTAACGTACCAGACGTCCCAGATGTCCCATATGTCCCTAAAGTCCCAGACGTCCCAGATGTCCCATATGTCCCTAACGTCCCAGACGTCCTAGATGTCCCATATGTCCTTAACGTCCCAGACGTCCCAGATGAGCCATATGTCCCTAACGTACCAGACGTCCCAGATGCCCCAAAGGTCTTATATATCCTTAATGTCCCAGGCGTATTAGATGTCCCATATGTCCATAATGTGCCAGGCGTCCTAAATGTCCCATATGTCTTTAACGACCCGGAAGTCCCAGACTTCTTAGATGTCCCATATGTCCTTAACGTCCCAGACGTCCCAGATGTCCCATATGTCCCTAACGTCCCAGACGTCCCAGATGTCCCATATGTCCCATATGTCCCTAATGTTCTAGGCGTCCTAGATATTCCATATGTCCCTAACGTCCCAGACGTCCTAAATGTCCCATATGTCCCTAACGTCCCAGACGTCTCAGACGTCCTAGATGTCCTATATTGTCCCTAACGTCCCAGACGTCTCAGACGTCCTAAATGTCCCATATGTCCCTAACGTCCCAAGACGTCCCATATGTCCTTAACGTCCCAGACGTCCTAGATGTCCCATATGTCCCATATGTCCCTAATGTCCCAGGCGCCCTAAATGTCCCATATGTCCTTAACGTCCCAGACGTCCCAGACGTCCTAGATGTGACATATGTCCTTAACGTCCCAGACGTCCCATATGTCCCATATGTGCTTAATGTCCCAGGCGTCCCAAATGTCCCCATATGTCCCTAACGTCCCAGACGTCCTAGATGTCCCATATATCCTTAACGTCCCAGACGTCCCAGATATCCCATATGTCCTATATCTCAATAACGTCCCAGACGTCCCAGATGTCCCCATATGTCCCTAACGTCCCAGATGTTCCATATGTCCCTAACGTCCCAGAAGTCCTAGATGTCCTATATGTCCCTAACGTCCCAGACGTCCCAGATCTCCCATATGTCCCTAACGTCCCAGACGTTCTAGATGTCCCTTATACCCTTAACGTCCCAGGCGTCCCAGATGTCCCAAATGTCCCTAACGTCCCAGACGTTTCAGATGTTCTATATGTCCCATATATCCCTAATGTCCCAGGTGTCCCAGATTTTCATATGTCCCCAAATGTCTCTAATGTCCCCAGGCGTCCTAAATGTCCCATATGTCCTTAACAATCCCAGACCTCCCAGACGTCCCTAGATGTCCCAAAATGTCCTTAACGTCCCAGACGTCCCAGATGTCCCATATGTTTCATATTTTCTAATGTCCCAGGCGTCCTGGATGTCCCATATGTCCTTAACGTCCCAGACGTCACAGATGTCCCATATGTCCCTAACGTCCCAGACGTCCCAGATGTCCCATATGTCCTTAATATCCCAGGCGTAGTAGATGTCCCATATGTCCTTAACGTCCCCAGACGTCCCAGACGTCCTAAATGTCCCATATGTCCCTAACGTCCCAGACGTCCCAGACCGTCCTAGATGTCCTATATGTCCCTAACGTCCCAGACGTCTCAGACGTCCCTAAATGTCCCATATGTCCCTAACGTCCCAGACGTCCCATATGTCCTTAACGTCCCAGACGTCCTAGATGTCCCATATGTCCCATATGTCCCTAATGTCCCAGGCGCCCTAAATGTCCCATATGTCCTTGACGTCCCAGACGTCCCAGACGTCCTAGATGTGACATATGTCCTTAACGTCCCAGACGTCCCAGATGTCCCATATGTCTCTAACGTCCCAGGCGTCCCACATGTCCCATATGTCCCATATGTGCTTAATGTCCCAGGCGTCCCAAATGTCCCATATGTCCCTAACGTCCCAGACGTCCTAGATGTCCCATATATCCTTAACGTCCCAGACGTCCCAGATATCCCATATGTCCTATATCTCAATAACGTCCCAGACGTCCCAGATGTCCCATATGTCCCTAACGTCCCAGATGTTCCATATGTCCTTAACGTCCCAGAAGTCCTAGATGTCCTATATGTCCCTAACGTCCCAGACGTCCCAGATCTCCCATACGTCCCTAACGTCCCAGACGTTCTAGATGTCCCTTATACCCTTAACGTCCCAGGCGTCCCAGATGTCCCATATGTCCCTAACGTCCCAGACGTTTCAGATGTTCTATATGTCCCATATATTCCTAATGTCCCAGGTGTCCCAGATCTCCCATATGTCCCAAATGTCAATAATGTCCCAGGCGTCCTAAATGTCCCATATGTCCTTAACGTCCCAGACCTCCCAGACGTCCTAGATGTCCCAAATGTCCTTAACGTCCCAGACGTCCCAGATGTCCCATATGTTTCATATGTTTCTAATGTCCCAGGCGTCCTGGATGTGCCATATGTCCCTAACGTCCCAGACGTACCAGATGTCCTAGATGTCCCATATGTCCTTAACGTTCCAGACGTCACAGATGTCCCATATGTCCCTAACGTCCCAGACGTCCCAGATGTCCCATATGTCCTTAATATCCCAGGCGTAGTAGATGTCCCATATGTCCTTAACGTCCCAGACGTCCCAGACGCCCTAGATGTCCTATATGTCCTTAACGTCCCAGACGTCCTAGATGTCCCATATGTCCTTAACGTCCCAGACGTCCCAGATGTCCCATATGCCCCATATGTCCCTAATGTCCCAGGCGCCCTAAATGTCCCATATGTCCTAAACGTCCCAGACGTCCTAAATGTCCCATATGTCCTTAACGTCCCAGACGTCCCAGATGTCCCATATGTCCCATATGTCCTTAATATCCCAGGCGCCCTAAATGTCCCATATGTCCTTATCGTCCCAGACGTCCCAGATGTCCTAAATGTCCCATATGTCCTTAACGTCCCAGAAGCCCCAGACGTCCTAAATGTCCCATATGTCCTTAACGTCCTAGACGTCCCAGATGTCCCATATGTCCCATATGTCCCTAATGTCCCAGGCGCCCTAAATGTCCCATATGTCCTTAACGTCCCAGACGTCCCAGACGTCCTAAATGTCCCATATGTCTCTAACGTCCCAGACGTCCCATATGTCCCATATGTCCCATATGTCCTTAATGTCCAAGGCGTCCCAGATGTCCCATATTTCCCTAACGTCTCAGACGTCCTAGATGTCCCATATATCCTTAACATCCCAGACGTCCCAGATATCCCATATGTCCTATATCTCCCTAACGTCCCAGACGTCCCAGATGTCCCATATGTCCCTAACGTCCCAGATGTTCCATATGCCCTAACGTCCCAGACGTCCTAGATGTCTTATATGATCCTAACGCCCCAGACGTCCCAGATCTCCCATATGTTCCTAACGTCCCAGACGTTCTAGGTGTCCCTTATATCCTTAACGTCCCAGACGTGTCAGATGTCCCATATGTCAATAACGTCCCAGACGTCCCAGACCTCCCATATGTGTCATATGTCCCTAATGTCCAGGGCGTCCTAAATGTCCCATATGTCCTTAACGTCCCAGACGTCCCAGACGTCCCAGATGTCTCATATGTTTCATATGTTTCTAATGTCCCAGGCGTCCTGGATGTGCCATATGTCCCTAACGTCCCAGACGTACCAGATGTCCTAGATGTCCCATATGTCCTTAACGTCCCAGACGTCACAGATGTCCCATGTGTCCCTAACGTCCCAGATGTCCCATATGTCCTTAATATCCTAGGCGTAGTGAATGTCCCATATGTCCTTAACGTCCCAGACGTCCCAGACGCCCTAGATGTCCCATATGTCCTTAACGTCCCAGACGTCCTAGATGTCCCATAAGTCCTTAACGTCCCAGAGGTCCCAGATGTCCCATATGTCCCATATGTCCCTAATGTCCCAGGCGCCCTAAATGTCCCATATGTCCTTAACGTCCCAGACGTCCCAGACGTCCTAAATGTCCCATATGTCCTTAACGTACCAGACGTCCCAGATGTCCCATATGTCCCATATGTCCTTAATATCCCAGGCGCCCTAAATGTCCCATATGTCCTTAACGTCCCAGACGTCCCAGACGTCCTAAATGTCCCATATGTCCTTAACGTCCCAGACGTCCCAGATGTTCAATATGTCCCATATGTCCCTAATGTCCCAGGCGCCCTAAATGTCCCATATGTTCTTAACGTCCCAGACGTTCCAGACGTCCTAAATGTCCCATATGTCCTTAACGTCCCAGACGTCCCAGATGTCCCATATGTCTCTAACGTCCCAGACGCCCCATATGTCCCATATGTCCCATATGTCCTTAATGTCGCAGGCGTCCCAGATGTCCCATATTTCCCTAACGTCCCAGACGTCCTAGATGTCCCATATATCCTTAACGTCCCAGACGTCCCAGATATCCCATATGTCCTATATCTCCCTAACGTCCCAGACATCCCAGATGTCCCATATGTCCCTAACGTCCCAGATGTTCCATATGTCCCTAACGTCCCAGACGTCCTAGATGTCCCATATATCCTTAACGTCCCAGACGTCCCAGATATCCCATATGTCCTATATCTCCCTAACGTCCCAGACGTCCCAGATGTCCCATATGTCCCTAACGTTCCAGATCTCCCATATGTCCCTAACGTCCCAGACGTCCTAGATGTCCCATATATCCTTAACGTCCCAGACGTCCCAGATATCCCATATGTCCTATATCTCCCTAACGTCCCAGACGTCCCAGATGTCCCATATGTCAATAACGTCCCAGACGTCCCAGATGTCCTATATGTCCCATATGTCCCTAATGTCCCAGGCGTCCCAGACCTCCCATTTGTCCCATATGTCCCTAATGTCCAGGGCGTCCTAAATGTCCCATATGTCCTTAACGTCCCAGACGTCCCAGACGTCCTAGATGTCCCATTTGTCCTTAACGTCCCAGACGTCGCAGATATCCCATATGTCCCATATGTCCCTAATGTCCCAGACGTCCTAGATGTCTTATATCTCCCTAACGTCCCAGACGTCCCAGATGTCCCATATGTCCCTAACGTCCCAGATGTTCCATATGTCCCTAACGTCCCAGACGTCCTAGATGTCTTATATGCCCCTAACGAACAAGACGTCCTAGATCTCCCATATGTTCCTAACGTCCCAGACGTTCTAGGTGTCCCTTATATCCTTAACGTCCCAGACGTGTCAGATGTCCCATATGTCAATAACGTCCCAGACGTCCCAGACCTCCCATATATCTCATATGTCCCTAATGTCCAGGGCGTCCTAAATGTCCCATATGTCGTTAACGTCCCAGACGTCCCAGACGTCCCAGATGTCCCATATGTTTCATATGTTTCTAATGTCCCAGGCGTCCTGGATGTGCCATATGTCCCTAACGTCCCAGACGTACCAGATGTCCTAGATGTCCCATATGTCCTTAACGTCCCAGACGTCACAGATGTCCCATGTGTCCCTAACGTCCCAGACGTCCCAGATGTCCCATATGTCCTTAATATCCTAGGCGTAGTAAATGTCCCATATGTCCTTAACGTCCCAGACGTCCCAGACGCCCTAGATGTCCCATATGTCCTTAACGTCCCATACGTCCCAGACGTCCTAGATGTCCCATATGTCCGTAAAGTCCCAGACGTCCCTGATGTCCCATATCTCCCATGTGTCCCTAATGACCCAGGCGTCCTAGATGTTCCATATGTCCCTAACGTCCAAGACGTCCTAAATGTCCCCTATGTCCCTAACGTCCCAGACGTCCCAGCTGTCCCGTATGTCCTTAACGCCCCTAACGTCCCAGACGTCCTAGATGTCCTATATGTCCCTAACGTCCCAGACGTCCCTGATGTCCCATATGTCCCACATGTCCCTAATGTGCCAGGCGTCCCAGATGTCGCATATGTCCCATATTTACCTAATGTCCCAGGCGTCCTAGATGTTCCATATGTCCCTAACGTCCAAGACGTCCTAAATGTCCCATATGTCCCAGGCGTCCTAGATGTTCCATATGTCCCTAACGTCCAAGACGTCCTAAATGTCCCATATGTCCCTAACGTCCTAGATCTCCCATATGTCAATAACGTCCCAGACGTCCCAGATGTCCTATATGTCCCATATGTCCCTAATGTCCCAGGCGTCCCAGACCTCCCATATGTCCCATATGTCCCTAATGTCCAGGGCGTCCTAAATGTCCCATATGTCCTTAACGTCCCAGACGTCCCAGACGTCCTAGATGTCCCATTTGTCCTTAACGTCCCAGACGTCCCAGATATCCCATATGTCCCATATATCCCTAATGTCCAGGGCGTCCTAAATGTTCCATATCTCCTTAACGTCCCAGACGTCCCAGACGTCCTAGATGTCCCAAATGTCCTTAACGTCCCAGACGTTTCAGATGTCCCATATGTTTCATATGTTTCTAATGTCCCAGGCGTCCTAGATGTTCCATATGTCCCTAACGTCCCAGACGTCCTAGATGTCCTAGATGTCCCATATGTCCTTAACGTCCTAGACGCCCCAGATGTCCCATATGTAACTAATGTCCCAGACGTCCCAGATGTCCCATATGTCCCTAGCATCCCAGACGTCCCAGATGTCCCATATGTCCTTAACGTCCCAGACGTCCCAGATGTCCCATATGTAACTAATGTCCCAGACGTCCCAGATGTCCCATATGTCCCATATGTCCCTAACGTCCCAGGCGTCCCAGATGTCCCATATGTCCTATATGTCCCCAATGTCCCAGGCGTCCTAAATGTCCCATATGTCCTTAACGTCCCAGACGTCCCAGATGTCCCATATGTCCCATATGTCCCTAATGTCCCAGACGTCCTAGATGTCCCATATATTTTTAACGTCCCAGACGTCCCAGTATATCCCATATGTCCTATACCTCCCTAACGTCCCAGACGTCCCAGATGTCCCATATGTCCCTAACGTCCCAGATGTTCCATATGTCCCTAAAGTTCGAGACGTCCTAGATGTCTTATATGTCCCTAACGTCCCAGACGTCCCAGATCTCCCATATGTCCCTAACGTCCCAGACGTCCTAGATGTCCCTTATGTCCTTAACGTCCCAGACGTCCCAGATGTCCCATATGTCAATAACGTCCCAGACGACCCAGATGTCCTATATGTCCCATATGTCCCTAATGCCCCAGGCGTCCCAGACCTCGCATATGTCCCATATTGCCTAATGTCCAAGGCGTCCTAAATGTCCCATATGTCCTTAACGTCCCAGACGTCTCAGACGTCCTAGATGTCCCATATATCCTAAACGTCCCAGACGTCCCAGATATCCCATATGTCCCATATGTCCCTAATGTCCCAGGCCTCCTAAATGTCCCATATGTCCTTAACGTCCCAGACCTCCCAGACGTCCTAGATGTCCCAAATGTCCTTAACGTACCAGACGTCCCAGATGTCCCATATGTCCCTAAAGTCCCAGACGTCCCAGATGTCCCATATGTCCCTAACGTCCCAGACGTCCTAGATGTCCCATATGTCCTTAACGTCCCAGACGTCCCAGATGAGCAATATGTCCCTAACGTACCAGACGTCCCAGATGTCCCAAAGGTCTTATATATCCTTAATGTCCCAGGCGTATTAGATGTCCCATATGTCCCTAATGTGCCAGGCGTCCTAAATGTCCCATATGTCTTTAACGACCCGGAAGTCCCAGACTTCTTAGATGTCCCATATGTCCTTAACGTCCCAGACGTCCCAGATGTCCCATATGTCCCTAACGTCCCAGACGTCCCAGATGTCCCATATGTCCCATATGTCCCTAATGTTCTAGGCGTCCTAGATATTCCATATGTCCCTAACGTCC
The DNA here is from genome assembly GCA_940337035.1 of Agriotes lineatus. Lineage (NCBI taxonomy): Eukaryota > Metazoa > Arthropoda > Insecta > Coleoptera > Elateridae > Agriotes > Agriotes lineatus. Next base: position 20,959 of record CALNHX010005524.1, on the reverse strand, counting down.
CAGACGTCCTAAATGTCCCATATGTCCCTAACGTCCCAGACGTCTCAGACGTCCTAGATGTCCTATATGTCCCTAACGTCCCAGACGTCTCAGACGTCCTAAATGTCCCATATGTCCCTAACGTCCCAGACGTCCCATATGTCCTTAACGTCCCAGACGTCCTAGATGTCCCATATGTCCCATATGTCCCTAATGTCCCAGGCGCCCTAAATGTCCCATATGTCCTTAACGTCCCAGACGTCCCAGACGTCTTAGATGTGACATATGTCCTTAACGTCCCAGACGTCCCATATGTCCCATATGTGCTTAATGTCCCAGGCGTCCCAAATGTCCCATATGTCCCTAACGTCCCAGACGTCCTAGATGTCCCATATATCCTTAACGTCCCAGACGTCCCAGATATCCCATATGTCCTATATCTCAATAACGTCCCAGACGTCCCAGATGTCCCATATGTCCCTAACGTCCCAGATGTTCCATATGTCCCTAACGTCCCAGAAGTCCTAGATGTCCTATATGTCCCTAACGTCCCAGACGTCCCAGATCTCCCATATGTCCCTAACGTCCCAGACGTTCTAGATGTCCCTTATACCCTTAACGTCCCAGGCGTCCCAGATGTCCCAAATGTCCCTAACGTCCCAGACGTTTCAGATGTTCTATATGTCCCATATATCCCTAATGTCCCAGGTGTCCCAGATCTTTCATATGTCCCAAATGTCCCTAATGTCCCAGGCGTCCTAAATGTCCCATATGTCCTTAACATCCCAGACCTCCCAGATGTTCTATATGTCCCATATATCCCTAATGTCCCAGGTGTCCCAGATCTTTCATATGTCCCAAATGTCCCTAATGTCCCAGGCGTCCTAAATGTCCCATATGTCCTTAACATCCCAGACCTCCCAGACGTCCTAGATGTCCCAAATGTCCATAACGTCCCAGACGTCCCAGATGTCCAATATGTCCCATATGTCCCTAATGTCCCAGGCGCCCTAAATGTCCCATATGTCCTTAACGTCCCAGACGTTCCAGACGTCCTAAATGTCCCATATGTCCTTAACGTCCCAGACGTCCCAGATGTCCCATATGTCTCTAACGTCCCAGACGTCCCATATGTCCCATATGTCCCATATGCCCTTAATGTCCCAGGCGTCCCAGATGTCCCATATTTCCCTAACGTCCCAGACGTCCTAGATGTCCCATATATCCTTAACGTCCCAGACGTCCCAGATATCCCATATGTCCTATATCTCCCTAACGTCCCAGACGTCTCAGATGTCCCATATGTCCCTAACGTCCCAGATGTTCCATATGTCCCTAACGTCCCAGACGTCCTAGATGTCCCATATATCCTTAACGTCCCAGACGTCCCAGATATCCCATATGTCCTATATCTCCCTAACGTCCCAGACGTCCCAGATGTCCCATATGTCCCTAACGTCCTAGATCTCCCATATGTCCCTAACGTCCCAGACGTTCTAAGTGTCCCTTATATCTTTAACGTCCCAGACGTCCCAGATGTCCTATATGTCCCATATGTCCCTAATGTCCCAGGCGTCCCAGACCTCCCATATGTCCCATATGTCCCTAATGTCCAGGGCGTCCTAAATGTCCCATATGTCCTTAACGTCCCAGACGTCCCAGACGTCCTAGATGTCCCATTTGTCCTTAACGTCCCAGACGTCCCAGATATCCCATATGTCCCATATATCCCTAATGTCCAGGGCGTCCTAAATGTTCCATATCTCCTTAACGTCCCAGACGTCCCAGACGTCCTAGATGTCCCAAATGTCCTTAACGTCCCAGACGTTTCAGATGTCCCATATGTTTCATATGTTTCTAATGTCCCAGGCGTCCTAGATGTTCCATATGTCCCTAACGTCCCAGACGTCCTAGATGTCCTAGATGTCCCATATGTCCTTAACGTCCTAGACGCCCCAGATGTCCCATATGTAACTAATGTCCCAGACGTCCCAGATGTCCCATATGTCCCTAGCATCCCAGACGTCCCAGATGTCCCATATGTCCTTAACGTCCCAGACGTCCCAGATGTCCCATATGTAACTAATGTCCCAGACGTCCCAGATGTCCCATATGTCCCATATGTCCCTAACGTCCCAGGCGTCCCAGATGTCCCATATGTCCTATATGTCCCCAATGTCCCAGGCGTCCTAAATGTCCCATATGTCCTTAACGTCCCAGACGTCCCAGATGTACCATATGTCCCTAACATCCCAGACGTCCCAGATGTCCCATATGTCCCATATGTCCCTAATGTCCCAGACGTCCTAGATGTCCCATATATTTTTAACGTCCCAGACGTCCCAGTATATCCCATATGTCCTATACCTCCCTAACGTCCCAGACGTCCCAGATGTCCCATATGTCCCTAACGTCCCAGATGTTCCATATGTCCCTAAAGTCCGAGACGTCCTAGATGTCTTATATGTCCCTAACGTCCCAGACGTCCCAGATCTCCCATATGTCCCTAACGTCCCAGACGTCCTAGATGTCCCTTATGTCCTTAACGTCCCAGACGTCCCAGATGTCCCATATGTCAATAACGTCCCAGACGACCCAGATGTCCTATATGTCCCATATGTCCCTAATGCCCCAGGCGTCCCAGACCTCGCATATGTCCCATATTGCCTAATGTCCAAGGCGTCCTAAATGTCCCATATGTCCTTAACGTCCCAGACGTCTCAGACGTCCTAGATGTCCCATATATCCTAAACGTCCCAGACGTCCCAGATATCCCATATGTCCCATATGTCCCTAATGTCCCAGGCCTCCTAAATGTCCCATATGTCCTTAACGTCCCAGACCTCCCAGACGTCCTAGATGTCCCAAATGTCCTTAACGTACCAGACGTCCCAGATGTCGCATATGTCCCTAAAGTCCCAGACGTCCCAGATGTCCCATATGTCCCTAACGTCCCAGACGTCCTAGATGTCCCATATGTCCTTAACGTCCCAGACGTCCCAGATAAGCCATATGTCCCTAACGTACCAGACGTCCCAGATGCCCCAAAGGTCTTATATATCCTTAATGTCCCAGGCGTATTAGATGTCCCATATGTCCCTAATGTGCCAGGCGTCCTAAATGTCCCATATGTCTTTAACGACCCGGAAGTCCCAGACTTCTTAGATGTCCCATATGTCCTTAACGTCCCAGACGTCCCAGATAAGCCATATGTCCCTAACGTACCAGACGTCCCAGATGCCCCAAAGGTCTTATATATCCTTAATGTCCCAGGCGTATTAGATGTCCCATATGTCCCTAACGTCCCAGACGTCCCAGATGTCCCATATGTCCCATATGTCCCTAATGTTCTAGGCGTCCTAGATATTCCATAAGTCCCTAACGTCCCAGACGTCCTAAATGTCCCATATGTCCCTAACGTCCCAGACGTCTCAGACGTCCTAGATGTCCTATATGTCCCTAACGTCCCAGACGTCTCAGACGTCCTAAATGTCCCATATGTCCCTAACGTCCCAGACGTCCCATATGTCCTTAACGTCCCAGACGTCCTAGATGTCCCATATGTCCCATATGTCCCTAATGTCCCAGGCGCCCTAAATGTCCCATATGTCTTTAACGTCCCAGACGTCCCAGACGTCCTAGATGTGACATATGTCCTTAACGTCCCAGACGTCCCATATGTCCCATATGTGCTTAATGTCCCAGGCGTCCCAAATGTCCCATATGTCCCTAACGTCCCAGACGTCCTAGATGTCCCATATATCCTTAACGTCCCAGACGTCCCAGATATCCCATATGTCCTATATCTCAATAACGTCCCAGACGTCCCAGATGTCCCATATGTCCCTAACGTCCCAGATGTTCCATATGTCCCTAACGTCCCAGAAGTCCTAGATGTCCTATATGTCCCTAACGTCCCAGACGTCCCAGATCTCCCATATGTCCCTAACGTCCCAGACGTTCTAGATGTCCCTTATACCCTTAACGTCCCAGGCGTCCCAGATGTCCCAAATGTCCCTAACGTCCCAGACGTTTCAGATGTTCTATATGTCCCATATATCCCTAATGTCCCAGGTGTCCCAGATCTTTCATATGTCCCAAATGTCCCTAATGGACCAGGCGTCCTAAATGTCCCATATGTCCTTAACATCCCAGACCTCCCAGACGTCCTAGATGTCCCAAATGTCCTTAACGTCCCAGACGTCCCAGATGTCCCATATGTTTCATATGTTTCTAATGTCCCAGGCGTCCTGGATGTCCCATATGTCCTTAACGTCCCAGACGTCACAGATGTCCCATATGTCCCTAACGTCCCAGACGTCCCAGATGTCCCATATGTCCTTAATATCCCAGGCGTAGTAGATGTCCCATATGTCCTTAACGTCCCAGACGTCCCAGACGTCCTAAATGTCCCATATGTCCCTAACGTCCCAGACGTCTCAGACGTCCTAGATGTCCTATATGTCCCTAACGTCCCAGACGTCTCAGACGTCCTAAATGTCCCATATGTCCCTAACGTCCCAGACGTCCCATATGTCCTTAACGTCCCAGACGTCCTAGATGTCCCATATGTCCCATATGTCCCTAATGTCCCAGGCGCCCTAAATGTCCCATATGTCCTTGACGTCCCAGACGTCCCAGACGTCCTAGATGTGACATATGTCCTTAACGTCCCAGACGTCCCAGATGTCCCATATGTCTCTAACGTCCCAGACGTCCCACATGTCCCATATGTCCCATATGTGCTTAATGTCCCAGGCGTCCCAAATGTCCCATATGTCCCTAACGTCCCAGACGTCCTAGATGTCCCATATATCCTTAACGTCCCAGACGTCCCAGATATCCCATATGTCCTATATCTCAATAACGTCCCAGACGTCCCAGATGTCCCATATGTCCCTAACGTCCCAGATGTTCCATATGTCCTTAACGTCCCAGAAGTCCTAGATGTCCTATATGTCCCTAACGTCCCAGACGTCCCAGATCTCCCATATGTCCCTAACGTCCCAGACGTTCTAGATGTCCCTTATACCCTTAACGTCCCAGGCGTCCCAGATGTCCCATATGTCCCTAACGTCCCAGACGTTTCAGATGTTCTATATGTCCCATATATTCCTAATGTCCCAGGTGTCCCAGATCTCAAATATGTCCCAAATGTCAATAATGTCCCAGGCGTCCTAAATGTCCCATATGTCCTTAACGTCCCAGACCTCCCAGACGTCCTAGATGTCCCAAATGTCCTTAACGTCCCAGACGTCCCAGATGTCCCATATGTTTCATATGTTTCTAATGTCCCAGGCGTCCTGGATGTGCCATATGTCCCTAACGTCCCAGACGTACCAGATGTCCTAGATGTCACATATGTCCTTAACGTTCCAGACGTCACAGATGTCCCATATGTCCCTAACGTCCCAGACGTCCCAGATGTCCCATATGTCCTTAATATCCCAGGCGTAGTAGATGTCCCATATGTCCTTAACGTCCCAGACGTCCCAGACGCCCTAGATGTCCTATATGTCCTTAACGTCCCAGACGTCCTAGATGTCCCATATGTCCTTAACGTCCCAGACGTCCCAGATGTCCCATATGTCCCATATGTCCCTAATGTCCCAGGCGCCCTAAATGTCCCATATGTCCTAAACGTCCCAGACGTCCTAAATGTCCCATATGTCCTTAACGTCCCAGACGTCCCAGATGTCCCATATGTCCCATATGTCCTTAATATCCCAGGCGCCCTAAATGTCCCATATGTCCTTAACGTCCCAGACGTCCCAGATGTCCTAAATGTCCCATATGTCCTTAACGTCCCAGAAGTCCCAGACGTCCTAAATGTCCCATATGTCCTTAACGTCCTAGACGTCCCAGATGTCCCATATGTCCCCTTATGTCCCTAATGTCCCAGGCGCCCTAAATGTCCCATATGTCCTTAACGTCCCAGACGTCCCAGACGTCCTAAATGTCCCATATGTCTCTAACGTCCCAGACGTCCCATATGTCCCATATGTCCTTAATGTCCAAGGCGTCCCAGATGTCCCATATTTCCCTAATGTCTCAGACGTCCTAGATGTCCCATATATCCTTAACGTCCCAGACGTCCCAGATATCCCATATGTCCTATATCTCCCTAACGTCTCAGACGTCCCAGATGTCCCATATGTCCCTAACGTCCCAGATGTTCCATATGTCCCTAACGTCCCAGACGTCCTAGATGTGTTATATGATCCTAACGCCCCAGACGTCCCAGATCTCCCATATGTTCCTAACGTCCCAGACGTTCTAGGTGTCCCTTATATCCTTAACGTCCCAGACGTGTCAGATGTCCCATATGTCAATAACGTCCCAGACGTCCCAGACCTCCCATATGTGTCATATGTCCCTAATGTCCAGGGCGTCCTAAATGTCCCATATGTCCTTAACGTCCCAGACGTCCCAGACGTCCCAGATGTCTCATATGTTTCATATGTTTCTAATGTCCCAGGCGTCCTGGATGTGCCATATGTCCCTAACGTCCCAGACGTACCAGATGTCCTAGATGTCCCATATGTCCTTAACGTCCCAGACGTCACAGATGTCCCATGTGTCCCTAACGTCCCAGATGTCCCATATGTCCTTAATATCCTAGGCGTAGTGAATGTCCCATATGTCCTTAACGTCCCAGACGTCCCAGACGCCCTAGATGTCCCATATGTCCTTAACGTCCCAGACGTCCTAGATGTCCCATAAGTCCTTAACGTCCCAGAGGTCCCAGATGTCCCATATGTCCCTTATGTCCCTAATGTCCCAGGCGCCCTAAATGTCCCATATGTCCTTAACGTCCCAGACGTCCCAGACGTCCTAAATGTCCCATATGTCCTTAACGTACCAGACGTCCCAGATGTCCCATATGTCCCATATGTCCTTAATATCCCAGGCGCCCTAAATGTCCCATATGTCCTTAACGTCCCAGACGTCCCAGACGTCCTAAATGTCCCATATGTCCTTAACGTCCCAGACGTCCCAGATATTCAATATGTCCCATATGTCCCTAATGTCCCAGGCGCCCTAAATGTCCCATATGTCCTTAACGTCCCAGACGTTCCAGACGTCCTAAATGTCCCATATGTCCTTAACGTCCCAGACGTCCCAGATGTCCCATATGTCTCTAACGTCCCAGACGCCCCATATGTCCCATATGTCCCATATGTCCTTAATGTCGCAGGCGTCCCAGATGTCCCATATTTCCCTAACGTCCCAGACGTCCTAGATGTCCCATATATCCTTAACGTCCCAGACGTCCCAGATATCCCATATGTCCTATATCTCCCTAACGTCCCAGACATCCCAGATGTCCCATATGTCCCTAACGTCCCAGATGTTCCATATGTCCCTAACGTCCCAGACGTCCTATATGTCCCATATATCCTTAACGTCCCAGACGTCCCAGATATCCCATATGTCCTATATCTCCCTAACGTCCCAGACGTCCCAGATGTCCCATATGTCCCTAACGTTCCAGATCTCCCATATGTCCCTAACGTCCCAGACGGTTAAGGTGTCCCTTATATCTTTAACGTCCCAGACGTCCCAGATGTCCCATATGTCAATAACGTCCCAGACGTCCCAGATGTCCTATATGTCCCATATGTCCCTAATGTCCCAGGCGTCCCAGACCTCCCATATGTCCCATATGTCCCTAATGTCCAGGGCGTCCTAAATGTCCCATATGTCCTTAACGTCCCAGACGTCCCAGACGTCCTAGATGTCCCATTTGTCCTTAACGTCCCAGACGTCGCAGATATCCCATATGTCCCATATGTCCCTAATGTCCCAGACGTCCTAGATGTCTTATATCTCCCTAACGTCCCAGACGTCCCAGATGTCCCATATGTCCCTAACGTCCCAGATGTTCCATATGTCCCTAACGTCCCAGACGTCCTAGATGTCTTATATGCCCCTAACGAACAAGACGTCCTAGATCTCCCATATGTTCCTAACGTCCCAGACGTTCTAGGTGTCCGTTATATCCTTAACGTCCCAGACGTGTCAGATGTCCCATATGTCAATAACGTCCCAGACGTCCCAGACCTCCCATATATCTCATATGTCCCTAATGTCCAGGGCGTCCTAAATGTCCCATATGTCGTTAACGTCCCAGACGTCCCAGACGTCCCAGATGTCCCATATGTTTCATATGTTTCTAATGTCCCAGGCGTCCTGGATGTGCCATATGTCCCTAACGTCCCAGACGTACCAGATGTCCTAGATGTCCCATATGTCCTTAACGTCCCAGACGTCACAGATGTCCCATGTGTCCCTAACGTCCCAGACGTCCCAGATGTCCCATATGTCCTTAACGTCCCATACGTCCCAGACGCCCTAGATGTCCCATATGTCCTTAACGTCCCATACGTCCCAGACGTCCTAGATGTCCCATATGTCCGTAAAGTCCCAGACGTCCCTGATGTCCCATATCTCCCATGTGTCCCTAATGACCCAGGCGTCCTAGATGTTCCATATGTCCCTAACGTCCAAGACGTCCTAAATGTCCCCTATGTCCCTAACGTCCCAGACGTCCCAGCTGTCCCGTATGTCCTTAACGCCCCTAACGTCCCAGACGTCCTAGATGTCCTATATGTCCCTAACGTCCCAGACGTCCCTGATGTCCCATATGTCCCACATGTCCCTAATGTGCCAGGCGTCCCAGATGTCGCATATGTCCCATATTTACCTAATGTCCCAGGCGTCATAAATGTCCCACATGTCCATAACGTCCCAGACGTCCCGGACGTCCTAAATGTCGCATATGTCTCTAACGTCCCAGACGTCTCAGCTGTCCCGTATGTCCCTAACGTCCTAGATGTCCGAGATGTCCTAGATGTCCCATATGTCTCTAACGTCACAGACGTCCTAGATGTCCTATATATTCCTAACGTCCCAGATGTCCCATATGTCCCTAAAGTCCCAGACGTCCCAGATGTCCCATATGTCCCTAACGTCCCAGACGTCCTAGATGTCCCATATGTCCTTAACGTCCCAGACGTCCCAGATGAGCCATATGTCCCTAACGTCCCAGACTTCCCAGATGTCCCAAAGGTCTTATATATCCTTAATGTCCCAGGCGTATTAGATGTCCCATATGTTCCTAATGTGCCAGCCGTCCTAAATGTCCCATATGTCTTTAACGTCCCGGAAGTCCCAGTCGTCCTAGATGTCCCATATGTCCTTAACGTCCCAGACGTCCCAGATGTCCCATATGTCCCTAATGTCCCAGGCGTCCTAGATATTCCATATGTCCCTAACGTCCCAGACGTCCTAAATGTCCCATATGTCCCTAACGTCCCAGACGTCCCATATGTCCTTAACGTCCCAGACGTCCCAGACGTCCTAAATGTCCCATATGTCCCTAACGTCCCAGACGTCTCAGACGTCCTAGATGTCCTATATGTCCCTAACGTCCCAGACGTCTCAGACGTCCTAAATGTCCCATATGTCCCTAACGTCCCAGACGTCCCATATGTCTTTAACGTCCCAGACGTCCCAGACGTCCTAAATGTTCCATATGTCCCTAATGTCCCAGACGTCCTAGATGTCCCATATGCCCCTAACGTCCCAAACGTCTCAGACGTCCTAGATGTCCTATATGTTCCTAACGTCCCAGACGTCCCAGATGTCCCATATGTCCCTAACGTCTCAGACGTCCCAGATGTCCCATATGTCCTTAACGTCCCAGACGTCCCAGATGTCCCATATGTCTCATATGTCCTTATCGTTCCAGGAGTCCCAGATGTCCCATATGTCTCATATGTCCCTAATGTCCCAGACGTTTTAAATGTCCCATATGTACTTAAAGTTTCAGACGTCCCAGACGTCCTAGATGTCCCATATGTCCTTAACGTCCCAGACGTCCTAGATGCCCCATATGTCCCTAATGTCCCAGGCGCCCTAAATGTCCCATATGTCCTTAACGTCAAAGACGTCCCAGACGTCCTAGATGTGACATATGTCCTTAACGTCCCAGACGTCCCAGATGTCCCATATGTCTCTAACGTCCCAGACGTCCCATATGTCCCATATGTCTTTAATGTCCCAGGCGTCCCAAATGTCCCATATGTCCCTAACGTCCCAGACGTCCTAGATGTCCCATATATCCTAAACGTCCCAGACGTCCCAGATATCCCATATGTCCTATATCTCAATAACGTCCCAGACGTCCCAGATGTCCCATATGTCCCTAACGTCCCAGATGTTCCATATGTCCCTAACGTCCCAGACGTCCTAGATGTCCCTTATATCCTTAGCGTCCCAGACGTCCCAGATTTCCCATATGTCCCAAATGTCCCTAATGTCCCAGGCATCCTAAATGTCCCATATGTCCTTAACGTCCCAGACCTCCCAGACGTCCTAGATGTCCCAAATGTCCTTAACGTACCAGACGTCCCAGATGTCCCATATGTCCCTAAAGTCCCAGACGTCCCAAATGTCCCATATGTCCCTAACGTCCCAGACGTCCCAGATGTCCCAAAGGTCTTATATATCCTTAATGTCCCAGGCGTATTAGATGTCTCATATGTCCCTAATGTGCCAGACTTCCTAGATGTCCCATATGTCCTTAACGTCCCAGACGTCCCAGATGTCCCATATGTCCCTAACGTCCCAGACGTCCCAGATGTCCCATATGTCCCGTATGTCCCTAATGTCCCAGGCGTCCTAGATATTCCATATGTCCCTAACGTCCCAAACGTCCTAAATGTCCCATATGTCCCTAATATCCCAGACGTCCTAGATGTCCCATATGTCCCTAACGTCCCAGACGTCTCAGACGTCCTAGATGACCTATATGTCCCTAATGTCCCAGACGTCTCAGACGTCCTAGATGTCCTATATGTCCCTAACGTCCCAGACGTCTCAGACGTCCTAAATGTCCCATATGTCCCTAACGTCCCAAACGTCCCATATGTCCTTAACGTCCCAGACGTCCCAGACGTCCTAAATGTCCCATATGTCCCTAATATCCCAGACGTCCTAGATGTCCCATATGTCCCTAACGTCCCAGACGTCTCAGACGTCCTAGATGACCTATATGTCCCTAACGTCCCAGACGTCCCAGATGTCCCATATGTCCCTAACGTCTCAGACGTTCCAGATGTCCCATATGTCCTTAACGTCCCAGACGTCCCAGATGTCCCATATGTCTCATATGTCCCTAATGTTCCAGGCGTTACAGATGTCCCATATGTCCCATATGTCCCTAATGTCCCAGGCGCCCTAAATGTCCCATATGTCCTTAACGTCCCAGACGTCCCAGACGTCCTAGATGTGACATATGTTCTTAACGTTCCAGACGTCCCAGATGTCCCATATGTCTCTAACGTCCCAGACGTCCCATATGTCCCATATGTCCCATATGTGCTTAATGTCCCAGGCGTCCCAAATGTCCCATATGTCCCTAACGTCCCAAACGTCCTAGATGTCCCATATATCTTTAACGTCCCAGACGTCCCAGATATCCCATATGTCCTATATCTCAATAACGTCCCAGACGTCCCAGATGTCCCATATGTCCCTAACGTCCCAGATGTTCAATATGTCCCTAACGTCCCAGACGTCCTAGATGTCCTATATGTCCCTAACGTCCCAGACGTCACAGATCTTCCATATGTCCCTAACGTCCCAGACGTTCTAGATGTCCCTTATATCCTTAACGTCCCAGGCGTCCCAGATGTCCCATATGTCCCTAACGTCCCAGACGTCCCAGATGTCCTATATGTCCCATATATCCCTAATGTCCCAGGCGTCCCAGATCTCCCATATGTCCCAAATGTCCCTAATCTCCCAGGCGTCCTAAATGTCCCATATGTCCTTAACGTCCCAGACCTCCCAGACGTCCTAGATGTCCCAAATGTCCTTAACGTCCCAGACGTCCCAGATGTCCCATATGTTTCATATGTTTCTAATGCCCCAGGCAACCTGGATGTTCCATATGTCCCTAACGTCCCAGACGTACCAGATGTCCTAGATGTCCCATATGTCCTTAACGTCCCAGACGTCACAGATGTCCCATATGTCTCTAACGTCCCAGACGTCCCAGATGTCCCATATGTCCTTAATATCCCAGGCGTTGTAAATCTCCCATATGTCCTTAACGTCCCAGACGTCCCAGACGCCCTAGATGTCCCATATGTCCTTAACGTCCCAGACGTCCTAGATGTCCCATATGTCCATAACGTCCCAGACGTCCCAGATGTCCAATATGTCCCATATGTCCCTAATGTCCCAGGCGCCCTAAATGTCCCATATGTCCTTAACGTCCCAGACGTTCCAGACGTCCTAAATGTCCCATATGTCCTCAACGTCCCAGACGTCCCAGATGTCCCATATGTCTCTAACGTCCCAGACGTCCCATATGTCCCATATGTCCCATATGTCCTTAATGTCCCAGGCGTCCCAGATGTCCCATATTTCCCTAACGTCCCAGACGTCCTAGATGTCCCATATATCCTTAACGTCCCAGACGTCCCAGATATCCCATATGTCCTATATCTCCCTAACGTCCCAGACGTCCCAGATGTCCCATATGTCCCTAACGTCCCAGATGTTCCATATGTCCCTAACGTCCCAGACGTCCTAGATGTCCCATATATCCTTAACGTCCCAGACGTCCCAGATATCCCATATGTCCTATATCTCCCTAACGTCCCAGACGTCCCAAATGTCCCATATGTCCCTAACGTCCTAGATCTCCCATATGTCCCTAACGTCCCAGACGTTCTAAGTGTCCCTTATATCTTTAACGTCCCAGACGTCCCAGATGTCCCATATGTCAATAACGTCCCAGACGTCCCAGATGTCCTATATGTCCCATATGTCCCTAATGTCCCAGGCGTCCCAGACCTCCCATATGTCCCATATGTCCCTAATGTCCAGGGCGTCCTAAATGTCCCATATGTCCTTAACGTCCCAGACGTCCCAGACGTCCTAGATGTCCCATTTGTCCTTAACGTCCCAGACGTCCCAGATATCCCATATGTCCCATATGTCCCTAATGTCCAGGGCGTCCTAAATGTCCCATATCTCCTTAACGTCCCAGACGTCCCAGACGTCCTAGATGTCCCAAATGTCCTTAACGTCCCAGACGTTTCAGATGTCCCATATGTTTCATATGTTTCTAATGTCCCAGGCGTCCTAGATGTTCCATATGTCCCTAACGTCCCAGACGTCCTAGATGTCCTAGATGTCCCATATGTCCTTAACGTCCCAGACGCCCCAGATGTCACATATGTAACTAATGTCCCAGACGTCCCAGATGTCCCATATGTCCCTAGCATCCCAGACGTCCCAGATGTCCCATATGTCCTTAACGTCCCAGACGTCCCAGATGTCCCATATGTAACTAATGTCCCAGACGTCCCAGATGTCCCATATGTCCCATATGTCCCTAACGTCCCAGGCGTCCCAGATGTCCCATATGTCCTATATGTCCCCAATGTCCCAGGCGTCCTAAATGTCCCATATGTCCTTAACGTCCCAGACGTCCCACATGTACCATATGTCCCTAACGTCCCAGACGTCCCAGATGTCCCATATGTCCCATATGTCCCTAATGTCCCAGACGTCCTAGATGTCCCATATATTTTTAACGTCCCAGACGTCCCAGTATATCCCATATGTCCTATACCTCCATAACGTCCCAGACGTCCCAGATCTCCCATATGTCCCTAACGTCCCAGACGTCCTAGATGTCCTTTATGTCCTTAACGTCCCAGACGTCCCAGATGTCCCATATGTCAATAACGTCCCAGACGACCCAGATGTCCTATATGTCCCATATGTCCCTAATGCCCCAGGCGTCCCAGACCTCGCATATGTCCCATATTGCCTTATGTCCAAGGCGTCCTAAATGTCCCATATGTCCTTAACGTCCCAGACGTCTCAGACGTCCTAGATGTCCCATATATCCTAAACGTCCCAGACGTCCCAGATATCCCATATGTCCCATATGTCCCTAATGTCCCAGGCCTCCTAAATGTTCCATATGTCCTTAACGTCCCAGACCTCCCAGACGTCCTAGATGTCCCAAATGTCCTTAACGTACCAGACGTCCCAGATGTCCCATATGTCCCTAAAGTCCCAGACGTCCCAGATGTCCCATATGTCCCTAACGTCCCAGATGTCCTAGATGTCCCATATGTCCTTAACGTCCCAGACGTCCCAGATGAGCCATATGTCCCTAACGTACCAGACGTCCCAGATGTCCCAAAGGTCTTATATATCCTTAATGTCCCAGGCGTATTAGATGTCCCATATGTCCCTAATGTGCCAGGCGTCCTAAATGTCCCATATGTCTTTAACGACCCGGAAGTCCCAGACTTCTTAGATGTCCCATATGTCCTTAACGTCCCAGACGTCCCAGATGTCCCATATGTCCCTAACGTCCCAGACGTCCCAGATGTCCCATATGTCCCATATGTCCCTAATGTTCTAGGCGTCCTAGATATTCCATATGTCCCTAACGTCCCAGACGTCCTAAATGTCCCATATGTCCCTAACGTCCCAGACGTCTCAGACGTCCTAGATGTCCTATATGTCCCTAACGTCCCAGACGTCTCAGACGTCCTAAATGTCCCATATGTCCCTAACGTCCCAGACGTCCCATATGTCCTTAACGTCCCAGACGTCCTAGATGTCCCATATGTCCCATATGTCCCTAATGTCCCAGGCGCCCTAAATGTCCCATATGTCCTTAACGTCCCAGACGTCCTAGATGTGACATATGTCCTTAACGTCCCAGACGTCCCAGATGTCCCATATGTCTCTAACGTCCCAGAAGTCCCATATGTCCCATATGTCCCATATGTGCTTAATGTCCCAGGCGTCCCAAATGTCCCATATGTTCCTAACGTCCCAGACGTCCTAGATGTCCCATATATCCTTAACGTCCCAGACGTCCCAGATATCCCATATGTCCTATACCTCAATAACGTCCCAGACGTCCCAGATGTCCCATATGTCCCTAACGTCCCAGATGTTCCATATGTCCCTAACGTCCCAGAAGTCCTAGATGTCCTATATGTCCCTAACGTCCCAGACGTCCCAGATCTCCCATATGTCCCTAACGTCCCAGACGTTCTAGATGTCCCTTATACCCTTAACGTCCCAGGCGTCCCAGATGTCCCATATGTCCCTAACGTCCCAGACGTTTCAGATGTTCTATATGTCCCATATATCCCTAATGTCCCAGGTGTCCCAGATCGTCCATATGTCCCAAATGTCTCTAATGTCCCAAGCGTCCTAAATGTCCCATATGTCCTTAACGTCCCAGACCTCCCAGACGTCCTAGATGTCCCAAATGTCCTTAACGTCCCAGACGTCCCAGATGTCCCATATGTTTCATATGTTTCTAATATCCCAGGCGTCCTGGATGTGCCATATGTCCCTAACGTCCCAGACGTACCAGATGTCCTAGATGTCCCATATGTCCTTAACGTCCCAGACGTCACAGATGTCCCATATGTCCCTAACGTCCCAGACGTCCCAGATGTCCCATATGTCCTTAATATCCCAGGCGTAGTAGATGTCCCATATGTCCTTAACGTCCCAGACGTCCCAGACGTCCTAAATGTCCCATATGTCCCTAACGTCCCAGACGTCTCAGACGTCCTAGATGTCCTATATGTCCCTAACGTCCCAGACGTCTCAGACGTCCTAAATGTCCCATATGTCCCTAACGTCCCAGACGTCCCATATGTCCTTAACGTCCCAGACGTCCTAGATGTCCCATATGTCCCTAATGTCCCAGGCGCCCTAAATGCCCCATATGTCCTTAACGTCCCAGACGTCCCAGACGTCCTAGATGTGACATATGTCCTTAACGTCCCAGACGTCCCAGATGTCCCATATGTCTCTAACGTCCCAGACGTCCCACATGTCCCATATGTCCCATATGTGCTTAATGTCCCATATGTGCTTAATGTCCCAGGCGTCCCAAATGTCCCATATGTCCCTAACGTCCCAGACGTCCTAGACGTCCCATATATCCTTAACGTCCCAGATATCCCATATGTCCTATACCTCAATAACGTCCCAGACGTCCCAGATGTCCCATATGTCCCTAACGTCCCAGATGTTCCATATGTCCCTAACGTCCCAGAAGTCCTAGATGTCCTATATGTCCCTAACGTCCCAGACGTCCCAGATCTCCCATATGTCCCTAACGTCCCAGACGTTCTGGATGTCCCTTATACCCTTAACGTCCCAGGCGTCCCAGATGTCCCATATGTCCCTAACGTCCCAGACGTTTCAGATGTTCTATATGTCCCATATATCCCTAATGTCCCAGGTGTCCCAGATCTCCCATATGTCCCAAATGTCAATAATGTCCCAGGCGTCCTAAATGTCCCATATGTCCTTAACGTCCCAGACCTCCCAGACGTCCTAGATGTCCCAAATGTCCTTAACGTCCCAGACGTCCCAGATGTCCCATATGTTTCATATGTTTCTAATGTCCCAGGCGTCCTGGATGTGCCATATGTCCCTAACGTCCCAGACGTACCAGATGTCCTAGATGTCCCATATGTCCTTAACGTCCCAGACGTCACAGATGTCCCATATGTCCCTAACGTCCCAGACGTCCCAGATGTCCCATATGTCCTTAATATCCCAGGCGTAGTAGATGTCCCATATGTCCTTAACGTCCCAGACGTCCCAGACGCCCTAGATGTCCTATATGTCCTTAACGTCCCAGACGTCCTAGATGTCCCATATGTCCTTAACGTCCCAGATGTCCCATATGTCCCATATGTCCCTAATGTCCCAGGCGCCCTAAATGTCCCATATGTCCTAAACGTCCCAGACGTCCTAAATGTCCCATATGTCCTTAACGTCCCAGACGTCCCAGATGTCCCATATGTCCCATATGTCCTTAATATCCCAGGCGCCCTAAATGTCCCATATGTTCTTAACGTCCCAGACGTCCCAGATGTCCTAAATGTCCCATATGTCCTTAACGTCCCAGAAGTCCCAGACGTCCTAAATGTCCCATATGTCCTTAACGTCCTAGACGCCCCAGATGTCCCATATGTCCCATATGTCCCTAATGTCCCAGGCACCCTAAATGTCCCATATGTCCTTAACGTCCCAGACGTCCCAGACGTCCTAAATGTCCCATATGTCTCTAACGTCCCAGACGTCCCATATGTCCCATATGTTCCATATGTCCTTAATGTCCAAGGCGTCCCAGATGTCCCATATTTCCCTAACGTCTCAGACGTCCTAGATGTCCCATATATCCTTAACGTCCCAGACGTCCCAGATATCCCATATGTCCTATATCTCCCTAACGTCCCAGACGTCCCAGATGTCCCATATGTCCCTAACGTCCCAGATGTTCCATATGTCCCTGACGTCCCAGACGTCCTAGATGTCTTATATGCCCCTAACGCCCCAGACGTCCCAGATCTCCCATATGTTCCTAACGTCCCAGACGTTCTAGGTGTCCCTTATATCCTTAACGTCCCAGACGTGTCAGATGTCCCATATGTCAATAACGTCCCAGACGTCCCAGACCTCCCATATGTCTCATATGTCCCTAATGTCCAGGGCGTCCTAAATGTCCCATATGTCCTTAACGTCCCAGACGTCCCAGACGTCCCAGATGTCTCATATGTTTCATATGTTTTTAATGTCCCAGGCGTCCTGGATGTGCCATATGTCCCTAACGTCCCAGACGTACCAGATGTCCTAGATGTCCCATATGTCCTTAACGTCCCAGACGTCACAGATGTCCCATGTGTCCTTAATATTCTAGGCGTAGTAAATGTCCCATATGTCCTTAACGTCCCAGACGTCCCAGACGCCCTAGATGTCCCATATGTCCTTAACGTCCCAGACGTCCTAAATGTCCCATATGTCCTTAACGTCCCAGAGGTCCCAGATGTCCCATATGTCCCATATGTCCCTAATGTCCCAGGCGCCCTAAATGTCCCATATGTCCTTAACGTCCCAGACGTCCCAGACGTCCTAAATGTCCCATATGTCCTTAACGTCCCAGACGTCCCAGATGTCCCATATGTCCCATATGTCCTTAATATCCCAGGCGCCCTAAATGTCCCATATGTCCTTAACGTCCCAGACGTCCCAGACGTCCTAAATGTCCCATATGTCCTTAACGTCCAAGACCTCCCAGATGTTCAATATGTCCCATATGTCCCTAATGTCCCAGGCGCCCTAAATGTCCCATATGTCCTTAACGTCCCAGACGTTCCAGACGTCCTAAATGTCCCATATGTCCTTAACGTCCCAGACGTTCCAGATGTCCCATATGTCTCTAACGTCCCAGACGTCCCATATGTCCCATATGTCCCATATGTCCTTAATGTCCCAGGCGTCCCAGATGTCCCATATTTCCCTAACGTCCCAGACGTCCTAGATGTCCCATATATCCTTAACGTCCCAGATGTTCCATATGTCCCTAACGTCCCAGACGTCCTAGATGTCCCATATGTCCCTAACGTCTCAGATGTTCCATATGTCCCTAACGTCCCAGACGTCCTAGATGTCCCATATATCCTTACCGTCCCAGACGTCCCAGATATCCCATATGTCCTATATCTCCCTAACGTCCCAGACATCCCAGATGTCCCATATGTCCCTAACGTCCCAGATGTTCCATATGTCCCTAACGTCCCAGACGTCCTAGATGTCCCATATATCCTTAACGTCCCAGACGTCCCAGATATCCCATATGTCCTATATCTCCCTAACGTCCCAGACGTCCCAGATGTCCCATATGTCCCTAACGTTCCAGATCTCCCATATGTCCCTAACGTCCCAGACGTTCAAGGTGTCCCTTATATCTTTAACGTCCCAGACGTCCCAGATGTCCCATATGTCAATAACGTCCCAGACGTCCCAGATGTCCTATATGTCCCATATGTCCCTAATGTCCCAGGCGTCCCAGACCTCCCATATGTCCCATATGTCCCTAATGTCCAGGGCGTCCTAAATGTCCCATATGTCCTTAACGTCCCAGACGTCCCAGACGTCCTAGATGTCCCATTTGTCCTTAACGTCCCAGACGTCGCAGATATCCCATATGTCCCATATGTCCCTAATGTCCCAGACGTCCTAGATGTCTTATATCTCCCTAACGTCCCAGACGTCCCAGATGTCCCATATGTCCCTAACGTCCCAGATGTTCCATATGTCCCTAACGTCCCAGACGTCCTAGATGTCTTATATGCCCCTAACGCCCCAGACGTCCTAGATCTCCCATATGTTCCTAACGTCCCAGACGTTCTAGGTGTCCCTTATATCCTTAACGTCCCAGACGTGTCAGATGTCCCATATGTCAATAACGTCCCAGACGTCTCAGACCTCCCATATGTCTCATATGTCCCTAATGTCCAGGGCGTCCTAAATGTCCCATATGTCGTTAACGTCCCAGACGTCCCAGACGTCCCAGATGTCCCATATGTTTCATATGTTTCTAATGTCCCAGGCGTCCTGGATGTGCCATATGTCCCTAACGTCCCAGACGTACCAGATGTCCCATGTGTCCCTAACGTCCCAGACGTCCCAGATGTCCCATATGTCCTTAATATCCTAGGCGTAGTAAATGTCCCATATGTCCTTAACGTCCCAGACGTTCCAGACGCCCTAGATGTCCCATATGTCCTTAACGTCCCAGACGTCCTAGATCTCCCATATGTCCTTAACGTCCCAGAGGTCCCAGATGTCCCATATGTCCCATATGTCCCTAATGTCCCAGGCGCCCTAAATGTCCCATATGTCCTTAACGTCCCCGACGTCCCAGACGTCCTAAATGTCCCATATGTCCTTAACGTCCCAGACGTCCCAGATGTCCCATATGTCCCATATGTCCTTAATATCCCAGGCGCCCTAAATGTCCCATATGTCCTTAACGTCCCAGACGTCCCAGACGTACTAAATGTCCCATATGTCCTTAACGTCCCAGACGTCCCAGATGTTCAATATGTCCCATATGTCCCTAATGTCCCAGGCGCCCTAAATGTCCCATATGTCCTTAACGTCCCAGACGTTCCAGACGTCCTAAATGTCCCATATGTCCTTAACGTCCCAGACGTCCCAGATGTCCCATATGTCTCTAACGTCCCAGACGTCCCATATGTCCCATATGTCCCATATGTCCTTAATGTCCCAGGCGTCCCAGATGTCCCATATTTCCCTAACGTCCCAGACGTCCTAGATGTCCCATATATCCTTAACGTCCCAGACGTCCCAGATATCCCATATGTCCTATATCTCCCTAACGTCCCAGACATCCCAGATGTCCCATATATCCCTAACGTCCCAGATGTTCCATATGTCCCTAACGTCCCAGACGTCCTAGATGTCCCATATATCCTTAACGTCCCAGACGTCCCAGATATCCCATATGTCCTATATCTCCCTAACGTCCCAGACGTCCCAGATGTCCCATATGTCCCTAACGTTCCAGATCTCCCATATGTCCCTAACGTCCCAGACGTTCTAGGTGTCCCTTATATCTTTAACGTCCCAGACGTCCCAGATGTCCCATATGTCAATAACGTCCCAGACGTTCCAGATGTCCTATATGTCCCATATGTCCCTAATGTCCCAGGCGTCCCAGACCTCCCATATGTCCCATATGTCCCTAATGTCCAGGGCGTCCTAAATGTCCCATATGTCCTTAACGTCCCAGACGTCCCAGACGTCCTAGATGTCCCATTTGTCCTTAACGTCCCAGACGTCCCAGATATCCCATATGTCCCATATGTCCCTAATGTCCAGGGCGTCCTAAATGTCCCATATGTCCTTAACGTCCCAGACGTCCCAGACGTCCTAAATGTCCCATATCTCCTTAACGTCCCAGACGTCCCAGACGTCCTAGATGTCCCAAATGTCCTTAGCGTCCCAGACGTTTCAGATGTCCCATATGTTTCATATGTTTCTAATGTCCCAGGCGTCCTAGATGTTCCATATGTCCCTAACGTCCCAGACG
>CALNHX010005523.1:86821-105322 GCA_940337035.1 Agriotes lineatus | reverse complement strand
TATTCAGAATGTATGTTAATTACGTGGAAAGAAATATTTTTACAAAAAATGGACCTGGAGTCGAGATATTTACGAAAATGTGTATTTATGGTCGGATTTGGCTCATATTCAGACTATGTGTGTATAAAATATTTTTTGCACTACTAGTCTCAGAACGCACCGTTATTGGCTTATCTTTAGGTCGTGAAGTTGATTTTCTTCACCACGGGAGAGAAAGTAAAATAAAAAAATTTCACCGTGGTAACTAATAAATTGCTAAGTTACCAAATATGACTATTTTAATTTTGACGTTTTAAAGAGCTGTATTGTCAGGTTGACAGTTAAAATATTTTCGAAATTTGTTGGGAATTTAGGTATTAAGCCGTTTGGTAGTGCAAAAAATAGTATATATGTTACCGGAAATGTATGTAATCCGTCATTATGTAGAATTCCTAGGAAATGTATATAATGCCTAAAATCGTCAGGAAATGTGTGAAATAAATTTTATTATAAGCATTTTCTAGGAATTGTGTACATTTCCTAAAGTAGACTCGGAAATGTGTTAAATTCGGGATTTTATGTCAGTAGGTTAGGTTAAGTTAGGTTAGGTTAGGTTATTAGCACTGAAAAATCGTCTCACTGCTAAGGAAAACTTCAGTTCATCTGTATTTTATTTTTTATTCATTCACAAATTCTACAGTATAATGTTGATTTTCATACATTTCCTAGTACCATTTAGGAATTCCATACAATGCCTAGGAAATACATACATTTCCTAGGAAATGTATGTATTAAAAAACCTTTGACTAATTATAATTATTTTACACATTTCCTAAATTGGCTCGGCATTATATACATTTCCTAGGAATTGTATACAATTCCTAGGTTTCATACATTTCCTGTAACATATACACCACGGTAGCGAATCGTCTTATAACCTTCGCGCTTTAGATACTTCGCGCTACGCGCTCAGTATCTAATATGCGCGCAGGTTATAATACTGCGCTTCGCTACCTTGATGTATAATATACTATTTATATAGAAATATTTATTGGTTGTTAACAAAAATGGAGACACATAATTGAGGCAACAATCATTATTGGAATGTTCAAAGGAGAACATGTTTTGTTACCACGAATTGCAATGATATCAACAAATGCACCAATTTAATTTAAACGATTACAGTTCCCGATTCGTTTAGCATTTTCCATTACCATCAATAAAGAAACAAGGCCAGCCTATGCAAATATGCGGTTTGGATTTCGAAACTGCAGGCTTCTCTCACGGAAAGCTGTGTGTAGCCTGTTCAAGTGTTGGTAAACCCAACGATTTATTTGTTTCTGTCGAAAATGGAGAGACAAAAAATATTGTTCACTATTTAGCATTACAATAAAGTACCTATTATTATCTTTCACATTACCAACAAACACTGTGTTTCATTAATGTCAAAATATTTATTTTTCGTAATAAAAAACAAATTACATTTTAAATAAATTAATTTTGGACAGAACAACTTTTGCCGGGTCAACTAGTATATTATAAAAGAGGCAAAGAACTTAGGTCTGCAAATGTCAACTTTTTATCATCAAATGACGTCTAAAAACCATATTTTGCAGAACGATCGTACACAAAAACATTTGAATTAAATTGCGCGAAAGCAAAGGTGTACAGTGACACTGTTCGACTGTGTAACGCCGACGTATACTACAATTTCCCTCCTAGATCACCCCCAAAGCAAAATCCCAGTTACGCCACTGTGCCGTTGAACCTTTCAGTCTAAGCAGGTCGGAAGACCGGTTCTTTCTGGGAAAATATTGTGATTCGTCTGTTGAATAATTTGTATCCCGAACATTATTTTACGTATACCTACTAGACTAGTTGTAAGCACAATACCAATATGGAATTACTTTGGTTACTTTTCGTTTACGTATGTAGTGTCACAGCAGGAGAAGTGGTACCCTGCACGGAAGGTATGTAAATATGTTAAACACTAGCTTATTAACACAAGTCCTCGTGACACTGCACAGTACTTCAGCTACATGCACATTTGCAAGTTTAGTCCTATTTGTTTTTATTACAAATATACAAAGCACGACGCTTCTGTATTTAAAAATAAAAACAAATTGCTCGGAACCATGTTAGAGGTCTCTCATGAATGAAAGTGAAAGTATTTATGAATAATGCTGGTTTATCTAAAAATAGCAGTTAATCGTTGACCTCTAAATCGCATTTAAATCATTTTTGCAACATTTGACTTACCGAGTGAACAGACTCCATTCGCAATAAATAATCAAAATAAGAATTGATAGCTTCGAATTGCCCTAGTGGAGAGTGCATTAACAAGCCGAGTGTCCGGGATAAGAATGCACAGCATGAGGATCTCGTATACGGTAAAAGACGCAGATCCGGTTAAATTAGAGAAAAAAAAATCAGGAAAGCTATGTCTGCACACTCTTCAAACTTTCAAGTTTTTTCATTTATCATTATACCATACAGAGCCATTTAAACTGGTTACAGGTTTTGATTTGTTTTTATAATTTCGGAGACATTGTGTTAAGGCTATTTGGCTATTTGGAGATTTGTTGCGCAATCTCGACGTTAGCCTATAATTCAGGCATATTCTGCCTCACGCACTTAATTACAATAAAACGGAGGTAGAAAAGTAACAAAATTATGAATGTCGATATGGTCATCGTGGAATAGCAGTTTATTCAACGAGTTATGCGTGCTGTCTCTTGGTAGTGATGACCTTCTGAAAGAAATAAGCCTTAACAGGAGTTCAATTAAGAAGCTTACTTATCTGCTACTTTGACGTTTGAAGATTAACTATTTGATAGTTGATTCGTAGTTACTTTCCAATTTGATTGGAGATTCTAGTGTCATTGCGTCATATTGTGCTGGTATTACTCTACTGTTGCAAGATCGTGTACGGATAGAAAATATAAAAACTGATGCAGATGCAAACAATTTGTCGAGGTTTTTTTAAAGCTGAGTAGTCATTATTGTTTCCGATTCCTATTTGTGGATAGTGAGTGTCGGGATATCACTTATGCACGGTAGAGTTGAATCAATTCAGCAATGTTTGGTAAATCTTATGATTACCCCTATTTAGCAGCTTTGTGATTCAATTGCATTCTATACTTTAGGCCAACAGCTCCGGATTATTCGGCGTAGGACTGGATTATACACCTTTAAAATTCGTTGAAAATCTCGAGTAAGCTCTTTAAATTAAAAACATTTCTGTGATATAGTGACACCTTTATTATAGGGCTTTTTGTGGATGGTGGCTAGTATTTATGGATTGGTTGCTTTTTGGTGGAGTCTTTTTGTGAATAGTGGATAGTCGTTGGGAACTTTTATGAACTGGTTTATTTTTGCTGATGGGTGTGTTTGGTGGAGTATGGCTTTTTAATTAACTTCTGGGTTTTGATCGACTTTGGAGGCGACAGATAAGTTAATGCTTTGTTTACATGTTACATCAGTATTTGTTCGCAATTTAAATAAAATTAAGGTAAAAATCACGTAATATAATATTTTTTTGAGAGATTAATGATATGTATTTCGAACGTACCTTTAATTTGGAACATTTGTACTTGTGTACAAACATGGGGCCTAAACGGCTTCGTTTTCAAAATACAGGGTGTTGAAGTTTAAACAAAAATGTTTTTTTTCAAAAGTTTCGAAAGCGGCAGGAGATATTCTAATGAAACTTGGTGTAGTATTTGATAAAGTGGAATTGTTCGGTCAAAATAAATTTAATTTATTTTCACCAGTGGCGTGCATCGGGGCCACCTCAGTTACCATATTTTAGAAAAATCTGGTACGCCGCTGTCTTTTAGGTAAAAGTTTTGTACCTATTGTAGGATTTTTTGTCGTTAAATAATATTTTTTTACAACTTCTTTAAGCTGCATTTTGAAAACGAAGCCGTTTAGGTCCCATGTTTGTATAAACTTTTTAACTTAGAATTAATCAAAGAATTACCCCTTAATGATTGTCTACATACTTAATTAACACCCTGTACATATACAAATTTCAATAACCACACTTGGAAAAAGACTGTAATTATGATTAGCACGATAATGGAATTCACCAAGATTTAAATCAGTGTGGAGTATTCGTCTGGATCGAGCAGTTTTCAGTTTGCTTCCCGTTGCTCGTCTGTTTCTAAAGAACGTGATGCCGTTTTTTTTCGTGCTTGAGGTGTAGATCGACCAATCGCTGGCCGTTTGTGTGGAATAATTGATTCGACAACGTAAGTAATGCTTTGTGACGACGATTACAAATTCACTTGGAAAAAGCAAAGAAAATGCGTGTGATATCTATTATCTAATGTCGAGCGGCAATTGGAATTTCACAATCAACACCACTTGTTATGTCACACACAAACTGAAATGCCGCTGTTTGTATTTTATTTAATTAAATTCTGCACTCATACACGGAAAATGATGGTTGTACTATTTCAGAAACATTCGCGGGCGTGCGCACAACAACTCACCAAAGTTTAATCGCAATCGGATGAATGGTATAGGAACGCATACGGAACAAACAAAAATCAACAGTCATTTTTATTTATATATATATATATATACCGGGTGGTTGGTCATACCTCTGAACATAGGCAATTTACATGGCTTATCACGGTTATGCATATCCCTGCTCACCATTTTTATGGAAAAAGTTATAGTGGTATTAAATTAAAGAGAATAATTTTCCGCGTCGTTCAGTGTTAAAAACTTATTGGATAATGTTAATTGTGCGTAAAAATATTAAGTTTAAAATTTAGATATTCCCAAATATAATTGAGGGTAATATCTAAATTTTAAAATATATTCTTATGCACAATTAACATTATCCAATAAGTTTTTACTACTGAACGACGTGGAAAATTATTCTCTTTAATTTAGTACCACTACCATTTTTTCCATAAAAATGGTGAGCAGGAATATGCATAACTATGATAAGCCATGTAAATTGCTTATGTTCAGAGGTATGACCAACCACCCGGTATAGATAGATTGTAAATAAACATTTAGTTATAGCGATTTAGAATTTCTATTTTTGCTTTATAGAAACAGTTTTGTGGTTTAGGGATTTACACCAACATCTGTAGGTCTTCTGGTTTGGACCGTCTCGAATCAGTGGCGCTCCCGGACAACCCACCCATCCTGCTCAGGTACTACCCGAAAAGTATTTGTTACACAATGTTTTGTTTTGTAAAGCATTATTGAGGAATTATTGAGTAATTGTTAATTTATAGAAATTCCTCTTGTAGCTAGCTGCCTCAGGTTGAGGATTTGCTTCGGGCATTCCTTTCATTTAACAAAAGCTACTTGTTCGATTAGAATTTTGCTTCTATGAAAGCCATAAATCGAGGTTTAATTATGTGTACAGGGTGTTTCCTCAAATTTTTACAGCTTCTAGCGACTTTGTTATTTCAGATAGAAAAAATTGTTTAGATAAAAATTGTAGGGTATCATCCAAACCGTCCGAATCTGCTACTTAAAGAAACAATTGAGCATCACGGGTGCACTTGTTAACTTATTGTATACTTCTTTTAATGGAACACCTTATATATTATGAGTTTATTGGATAGCGATTAAAATTCTCTTTTCAAAAATACATAAGTTGCCTATAATTAATTCATCTATTGTTAAAATATGCGCTATTAAAGAATCAAAATATTACTAATTTCCTATAGGAAATAAATCACAGTATTAGTAATATTTAGATTTTTTTAACTAGATTTATGTTTTTGAATTTTTATAGTCAAGTTTAGGGTTTAGAACGTTCGCAAGCAGTACTTAGAGCTTCAGAGAACACATTTTGAATATCCGTTAGGACCTAGCATGTCTGTGAGATCTCATAACCTGCTGGTACCGCCCCGTCTAAATTTTGTGAGCCATAAAGTTAGTTTATTAATCCAACCATCGGGGTTAAATGTTGGCCTTACACTTTTTGCTTGCGCTATGCGCACCCTTGGTGTTTGCACTCCGCTTAACGTAGATTAGTTGCTTATTTAGAGCTTTCCTTGGTTATGTTCGTAGGTTAATGTAGTCATGCCTCGTGTCGTGTCGATCCCCGCTTCACGGTGACCGCCACTGGATATATGTTTAGACATGCTACTGCGTATATTTGATTGGTTTTGAGCACGATTGAGGTGAATACGATGTACCTAGCTCCCTTCAGGCTGGTTTAGTTGTTATGGCACCATTCGTTAATTTTAAGGTCGACTGTGGTACTTACTTGTGATTTTTGGTTGTGATATTATTATTGGTGTTATTTTTGGTAGGCCTACTTACTGTAATATAATTTTATTGATTGTTGATTAGTTTTACTATGTATATTGGTGGTACGTGTTTTGTGTGAATTTGTTGCTTTTGATTGTAGCACTATAGAACCATTTTCCCAAATAAAGATTTTTACTAGCTATTAGTTCTGGTGTTATTTTTATTTGTTTGGTATATCTCTGACCTTGGGAAGGTCCGACCCAAGGATTTGTTTACGTCGAGGACCTGGCGCCCTCTCCCATAGTTTTGTTGCAGCTTTTCTGGAATCCCGACCCTCTCGACTAGTTAGCCAATCTAGGCCGATATTTACCAGCTGGCAAAATACCTAATACAACTTTCGCCAACAGGTAAGGGCCGCCCTTCGCCATCCTTCTTCGCAAACCCTGGCATTTTTATTGAGATGTATTTCTCACGCGGATTAAAAGCGCGTTCCTGGTTCTAATCTACACGTTGCCCAAAATTAATCTAGGGTAAGTCGTTTAAAGCTTTTCGTGCTGTTATTTAAAGCATCCATGTTTATATCTGGAGCTTTCCTCTTTCTGTAACCGCTAATTTGGAGCCCCTGAAAACCGTAGGTTCAAAGCTTCCCGAAAATTGCGATCCTCGCAATTGAGCGTATCAGTTTGAATTGAGCACCTGCAGTTCCAACCGTCGAATGCTTGGCGGCCTATCGTTCCCATCATATGGGCCAGTTGCGTGAACTCTCCTAGCGGACAGAAGGAACTCAACAAGAAAACTAGAATCAGGTTGTGCTACCGAATTAAGTCAAAATTTCGGACTCCGGCCGCTATGTATAATTCGCTTCACGAGCTGCGTACCTGGCGGCGCTCAATAATTTTCCAACCACGGAGCCGATCTCAATCGCTATTGCATTTGTTGTAAACTGTTGTAATGAATATTTGTACCTTTTTAAATTGTTCTATAAGCTATTGTTCTCGCAAGCCGAGTTTGTGCATCTTAATTTGGCAAATAATCGCCTGTAACCTTGTATTAAATACTATATTACTTATGTGATTACATATGAGCATGTTCTTTTAGATAATTGTGCTTTTTGGCTTTCAGTTC
The DNA here is from genome assembly GCA_940337035.1 of Agriotes lineatus. NCBI lineage: Eukaryota > Metazoa > Arthropoda > Insecta > Coleoptera > Elateridae > Agriotes > Agriotes lineatus. The sequence goes on along the minus strand of CALNHX010005523.1, from coordinate 97,990 downwards.
ATTGTGATTACTTAAAGAACTGCACACCGTCTCCCCGATTCAGCCCAGACCCGCAATTGTATCCACGTAGTCATTGATGTTATAATTTTGAGATATTTAGCCGATGAATTTGATGCTAACAAGCTGTTCATATTAGGAGTATAGAAAATTTATAAGAGGTTCTTAACATTCTAAAAACGGAAATCTTAAATTACTGTAGCCGGGCTGGGTAACTCAGTGGTTAAGCATCTTCAACTCTGATTCAAGGGTGGCGAGTTCGATTCCCAAGGTTATTAAAAAATAAAAAGATGCTATTAAAAGCCTCTTTAGAATGCCATCTTTTGGAATAGATTTAAAGCCGTGGGTGTCATCTTACTGCGATGTGTAACATGTAAAAGATCCGCCTGGGATGGAACTCTCTTACCTGAGAGACGTCCTATAAGGAATTAGCAACCCCACATGGGGTTACTAACAGCATTGCTGTTGATCGTAACCAGAGTTCCTTAAACTGTTTCTCACATATTCTAACTGTAAAATGTTAACTTCAGCTCCAGTATTTAGTTCGCACTGATCTTTATTGTTTTCTAGCGTCACGACTTCCAACCATGAGATCATAATTTCCTCAAAAGTTTCATGTGTCTTAGCTTTCTTTTTAGCAGCAATGATGATATCACGCAGCGTACTAATTGGAGATGCAATTACTACGTACATTTGTAACAGGGTTTTCTAGAAGCTGGACATTTACTGTAGTTACACGTTGAACCAAATTTACTGCATTCGATTTGTTGAAAATTTCCTTACTTGTTTTCTGAACGGATATTCCTCTTTCTTGTCATTCCCTTTAGTGCTTTTTAAAATCATTGGAAGTTGGGTCGTGCTTTTACTTATATGTGAACGATTTTATATCTTTAATAACGAGCTTGTTTTTCTAATAATCCCCATGTGGTTGCTTTGTTTTTTATTTCTTTAGAAAATACTTCAAATGTTTATCTACTTGAATTTTTTATCAAGAGTTTTACATTTTTGTAAAGACAATTTAATGCACTTTGACAGTATTAAAGATGATATTAAAACTATGGTGGACAAACGTTTAATTTATATACAATTTTTATTTAGTGCGTGTTGGATACGAGGTTTTACTACTTGGAACTGGCGCGATTCTTCATAAAGACAGTTTGGTAAAATGATCTTAACCAGTGATAGATCACATGAAAAATTGCCATTAGATACCTACATATTTAAAGAAAATATCTTCTAGCTGGTTTTGGACTTCCTTATTATATACAGGGTCTATGTACAGAAAAATAGATCTCATTCATGAAAATATGAGAATTTCATTATTGATCTTATATAAACTGGGCGAACCAATGGGGATACGCAAAAAGTATTTTTACTTGTATTGTACGTATAGGTGTAACAATTTGTTACTGCCGCGACTTTATAAGCCATCTTAAGCCACGGCTTGGAAAGTTGGGTGCTTTATCCCGTGGAATTTTTAGGAGGAATGCCTTTTCACAGGGGTAACGACCACCAAAACGTATTAGTATGATGACCGGAGAGCGTTTTATGTTACCGATGTTTGGGTGTGTGGTTTAAACTCACCACTTGTCGATTGGAAACCAAACGTCTTATCATCCGGCCACACGTTCTCTTGTGTGCCAATTTAATTCCGCGAATTGCAATGGCCCCTTCTGTGTAGCTCAAAAATTAGCGTTTGAGATTATCTGACTAATTAGACAGAGAATAAAAATAAGTTGGTTTAAGTATTTACAATTAATACTTGACAGAATTTTAAACTTCAAATGAAATTCAGAAATAAAGTATTTATAACCAAAAATGTATAGATAAATATTGTGTACAATAGTCCCTTTTCTATGGGGCCGACAACACCTGAATAGAATATGGGATGGAATCCACGGGGCACAGGTGGTATAATCAAAATCTCTAGTCGGGCTGACGCTTCTCCGTAACTCAAAAGGGATTAACACAGAATGCCGTATAACTTACTCGATGTGCTGAAGGCAGACATTTCAATGTGTCGGTGCAACAACTGTTTGTCTGGAACTCCCTTTTTCAGGTAATTTGAGCCTTAAATTACGTTTCCGGCACTTATTCAGTGACTTAAGAATCGAAATTCGGCCATCACGCATTGACTTGTGCCTACATAATCTAGTGCGACTTGACGCTCCTTCGTAGACGACTTTCGTGACCTGCTTTATTTATTTTTCGCTTCTCGCCGAATCATAAATGTTCGCTGCGACATGAATAAACCGGGATCTGAAACCGGTAAAGTAGTGTAGCTATGGGTGTTCTGGCCCAAATGTAGTAGGGTACTGTAACGGGTACACGGGGGCTACTGTAACGGTACACAGTCACCGTATCGTTTCTTAGTCCGAATGGTAACCGTCGAAATTCGTAATGTCCTTGCCGAGCGTTTTTTAGTCCGATTGCGGTTTCACTTCCGGTTTCCACGATGAATTTTAGGGCTAAAAGTCTAATTTTGAATTTTCTTTTTGCAAAAATATGAAAAAACAAGATTCCCACGATGAATTTTGAGGCTAAAAGTCTAATGTTGAAATTTTTACAAGATTTCCACGATGAATTTTGTGGCTAAAAGTCTAATTTTGATATTTATTTTTCCAAAAATATGGAAAACAAGATTACCACGCTTATCAAAATTTTCCCAGGTTCAACCGGATGTGAGTCACTGTCTGGGAATGTAGTTGTCAGACTTGTTGAGACCTGTTGGCTTGCTGATGTTAAAAGCGGGGACTCTGTTGGATGAATTACCTGGAATAATAAAACGGCCCCAAGTTGATGACTTCTATCTTATGGATGTGGATATAACACAAGACTTTGGAGGCATTAAAACATGACTCCACGTCTTCCTACACTAGCTTCTTCTTTTGCTGCTGCCGCGGTTCACCTCCTACACTCTATCCCCTCTTTACTAATTTACTATTTTAATTTCTTAATAATTGTCGCTTTTCCTTTAATAAACTCGGCTAGTTCTGCTTTGTACGGAATTACTACTAGATTTTTATATTTTTTGTTAAGATATTTCAGACCTTCCTTTCCAATAACTTGTATAATTCCTCTTGCCATCCTGTTCTCCCTTTGTAGAAGATAAGGTAATTTTTCTTTTACTCCATGTCTAGCAGAAATAAATTTGGAGAATTTCCCTCATAAGTGACTATTACACGCACCGCATATCTCCTTCTTAACAATAAAACCACTTTCTCCCTCGAAATCTACAAGGTCAATAATTTTAGCCAATATTATACTGTCGCAAAAGGGTTTTGTAAGCGGAGTAAGTAAATCTAGATTGCTGCTGGTAAGAAGTTGTTTGCGTTCTGTATAATTTACATTTCCAACATCTATAATTAGGTTGTTGTTGTAGACATTTTCTACTAATAACCAGAGTTCGAATCTCTCGTTAGTTGATTTTATTTTATCTTTCAAGAGCCGGGTAATACTATATACTTTAGATGAGCCCATGTTTACAGTTTGACCAGTTACTTCACAATACTAAATTTAAACTGGGAAATTTTAATTATATACAATAATAAGTCTCCCCCTCCACACCAATTGTAATCTACTTTGCAAGCAAAAAGTAAGAAGAGTGGCAAGCAGAAACCTGCAAGGCTACATGGGAACTTGTTTGAACCTGTCAGTCTACCTGTCTGTTTGCCTGTCTAACTGTCTATCTGTTTGTCTAACTGTCTGTCTGTTTATCTACCTGCCTGATTGCCTGTCTGTCTGTCTACCTGTCTAACGTATGTCCCAAAAGTTTTCGGAAAATTTTCAAAAAGGACCTACAGTAAATAACGACCCATACAGTTGTCGTTAGAAACAAATTGTATCAAATTGATTGACGTTTAATATAACATGTCAGTTTTGTAATAAACACATGCAAAATAAATAAAAATTATACAAAATTTTTAACCATTACTTTTTTTCAAAAATATTTTGGGACATACATTACCTGTCTATTTGTCTACCTGTCTACCTGTCTGTCTGTCTGTCTCTCTACCAGTCCAATTGTCTGTTTACCTGTCCACCTGTCTGACAGTCTGCTTACCTGATAGTGTAGCCTGCAAGGCTATACGGGTGACCTTGAGATGGTAGCCGAAATAGGGTAGCAGAATATCAGCGCAACCCCCCCTTTCTTACTCCCACACTAGCTTCTTCTTTTGCTGCTGCCGCTGTTCACCTCCTACACTCTATCCCCTCTTTACTAATTTACTATTTTAATTTCTTAATAATTGTCGCTTTTCCTTTAATAAACTTAGATTTGCTTCTAACTTGAATGGATTTTCATTTTTACTACTATGAATACAAATAAATCGACTAACAATGAAAACGATTTTATTTTCAAGTTTAATCCATCTTTCAACTCCATCGCTGTATTTTATAAGCTCTAATGCGTCTCTGATTGTTTTTATGAAATTTGAACTTAATTCTGTAATACCATCTGCTGCATACATGTTCGTGCGCGTGCTGTTGTAACAATAACTCTTGCAGACTGCCGAGATGGTCTATTTATTCTTCGTTGCAAATTTGCAGACACTGATAATGGGGCTCATTGACTTCCTCATTAACCACATCCGGTGCAAATTCCGAGAATCCCAAGACAGTAATATTTACATTCGGTGCTTACAAACAGTGTTGCAGAAAAATAACTTTCGTATTATGTTTATGCTATCCTCGTGTGAGTAGCTGTCTGCAATTTTCTCAATTAACTCACGTTTGAATTAATCTGTATTTATATTCGGTAATTATATGTATTTTATTAACACAATTTGGTTTTAATGTCTTTATAATTTAACAATCCATCTTGTTAAAAATGCCTACAAAGTCTTGTGTTATATCTAAATCCATAAGGTAGAAGTCATCAACTTGGAGCTGTTTTAATATTCCAGGTAATTCATCCAACAAAGTCCCCACTTTAACATCCGCCAGCTCAAACGGTATCAACAAGTCTGACAACTACATTCCCAGACAATGATTCACATCCGGTTGAGCCTGGTAATGTTTTGATAAGCTGGGCAATCTTGTTTTCCATATTTTTGGGAAAAAAATATCAAAATTAGACTTGTAGTCCCAAAATTCATCATGGGAACCGGAAGTGAAACCGTAATCGGACTAAAGAACGCCTCGGTAAGGACAATACAAACTTCGACGGTTAACATTCCGACTAAGAAATGGTGTGGTGACAGTGTAGCCGTTACTGTCCCCTTCCGTGTGCCCGTTACAGCACCCCCACTACATTTGTTCCAGAACACTCCTAATTACGCCACTCGTAAATTTTGGGAATCGTTTGTCGCTTTACGAGTAGACGCGCACAACCACTTGGAAAATAAGCAAGGGGCGGTTTCAAAAAATCTCCGTCACCTGATTATTTGTTAGGAATTTGCGACGGTGTAGGAATAAGGAAACTAGGTTTGGTTCACAGAGTTGGTTTGCTGCTTTGCCGGACTGTCTTGGACGGGTCGGGTATTGTCCTTATATATACCAGTTTGAGTCCCCGTCTTCAATCAAATAAGCAAATGTCAAAATGCTATTTAGTAATTGATATCTTAGCTAGGAATTCTCGAATACTGAGCGTATCATACTTAGATTTAGGAATTGTAATTACTGATAATTTACTTAACGGCGACACTTCAGTTCGTTTTCTTCGAACAGAATCCTGTAGCCCGTTCAACACTTCCTATGATGTTTGAGTATTTCTTGTTAACTCGAAATATCAATTTTAAAATTTAGTTTTGGCTTAACTTGTGTCCAAGTTAATCAGATACCTATATGCCTTGTTTAGGTTATTTTTGGAGAGACTACACAGGTACAATACCCAGAGATGCCATACCTGGAGGAAGAGACGACAGAGGGGAAACTACTTACATTGGCCAGGTTTCGTACAAAAATCACCTAACCCCTGGAGTAATCAGAAAAGGAAGCAATGGTGTTCTTTATAATTATGAAAACATAGTTCGCGAAGCCAAGCTCCATATTAAGGTATACATACTCCCTTGCTATTAATTTGCATTACGTCAATAGGTACCATAGTATCAATAAAAATGATTTTGCAGATACTTTGTTCCCAGCTTCCAAATCAATTTTCATGGCTACAGGTGATTAACGATAATGAAATAGTATTTGATTTAGACAACATAGTTATTGCTGGACGTAGAAGCAATTCTAGTCACTATGGCATCGGCAGGATAAATACAGGTTCTGAGATCGCAATAGGAAGAGCACTAATTCTAGATGATTGGACTATAGGAGGCATGAAGTATGTCACAGCCGGTGAACGTGGAGTTGTTAGTGAAGGTGACGATTTTGAGATTTTGGTTTTTAATTCCAGCACTCCTGTGAGCTGTAGCCCAAAACCGGTACATATAAATTTGTATTGCTAACGGTTATTCATACTTCGAGTTACTTTCAATACAATTTCAGTTTAAACCGATTGGGGATTTTGAAAATAATTAGATGCACAAAATTTCTTTCAGTTATAACATCACAATTCTTTTGCGATTAAATATCGATCCGAAATAAGCATAAATGTGGTTTCCAATAAAAATTTGTTGTGCTCAATTTTGAAAGCCCTCATTCGATGTGTTTGTGTTTTATTATGATATTTAATTTTTTTTTTAAATTTAGGATATTTGAAAATGTTAGCTAACAAAGTATTCAATAAAATGAATTCAGTCAACTTTTTCCATTCCAGCTATATATTCATCATTTAGTTATAATGACATCGAATATTCATACATGCATATTCATTTTCATCATAATTTAACGGAACGTACTATTTGTTATAAACAATATTGATTAATTATTAATTAGAAATAATAAGTAAACCTTCAGCTTGAGCTATAAAGAAGCTTGCAGTCAGAGTAAATATTGTTGTGGATAGAGACCAATATAGGCACGCTGCGATGGATTTTATATGAATTATAATGATTTCTGTACGTTATGGGGCATGAAAAGTACAAGTTTTGTTTTAATAAAGGCTCGCGTATCAAGAATAATTATATATACAAAAAAACTCGCAGTAACTCTTTACACTCTGGCTTTTCAAGCTTAATTTAAGAATTGAAAATCAAATCAAATCGAATTTATTCAGCTAATATGTTACAAAAATATAATACAAAAAGATAACAAAAAAAGTTATACGTTACGAGAATGTAACAAGAATATAACAAAAAGAAATAGACAGTGGCAGATTTTCCATACAGCAGACTCTTATTCTAAGCCAGCTTGTGTAATGGGAGTCTGTTGTTATACTCACAAAAAGGATACACTTCTGATCAAGAGCACGTAAATTGTAGCAATGACACTGTTTATACTTATGACTGGTAAGTAAAGGCTTAGTCTAAAATGTTTTTAAAGCGCGCCATATTAAGCCACAAAAAATAAGTAACAGGTGTACATTGTTGATTCGAGTTGAGTGTTAAAGGTAATAAGTTATACAATTTTGGTCCAAAATCTATATACATATACAGTGTGACCAGTACATTTTTTTTAAATTGCACCATTGTTGCAAAGTAAGACTCAACGCAACCTACATAAAACTTCTTAGTTTTGACAATGATTTATTCCACACACATTTTCTTTAACGTAGCGCCACATTAAATGTGTGTTTTTCTACAAAATTCAAAAAGGGCTATTAAAATTTGGTGACATGTGATGCAAAGTTTATTTGTTTTTGACCTTGTATAATGTAAATTCAAAAAATAACGTGTATTACTTGTAGACATAAACTGCGTTTTCAAAAATAGTTATTTTATGGAGTTACATTATACAGGGTCAAAAACAAATAAACTTCGCATCACATGTGACCAAATTCTAATAGCCCTATTTGAATATTATAGAAAAACACATATTTAATATGGCGCTACTTTAAAGAAAATGTGTCTGGAATAAAGCATTGTCAAAACTAAGAAGTTTTATGTAGGTTGCGTTGAGTCTTATTTTGTAACAGTGGTGCAATTTACAAAAAATGGGTAAAAAATCTAAATTATCTTATACAGCTGAAATTTTGCATGTCAGCTAAAAATTGCATTTAGAAAAACTTTTTTTAATAACTTTTTTCGATATTTTGAGAAATAACCCCACTTTTGAATTTTTTTTGGAAAAAAAATAAAATTTTACAGATAATGCGAATGCGTTACTATTTTTTTTTGGTTAATTTTTATCTCGATCAAAGCAGAAATTGATGCCAACGTCAAATTTCGAATAAAGCTATTAAAACATCCCATATGATGCAGATTTTACTGGTCACACTGTATAAAAATCAATCGCCGTGTGTTAGTAACGTAAAAACTCGAGAACGGCTTTACCGATTTGGATATTTTTTTTTATTCGTCTTACTCCTGAAGTGGTTTAGCAAAAAAGGAAATTCGGAAAAATTCAAAGGGAAAGCCGGAAAATTGGAAAATATCGAAAGTGTGTTTTTCTATACACTGTACGACTTTCGATTTGCAGTCATACTTTTATGATTCTGTGCTTAATGGTTTGAGGGGTTTTCCGCATCATGTCATAATCCAAAACAATGTTGGCCGGGTCAGCTAGTAAGATATAAATCTTTGGGTTAAAGATAAATGAAATCGAGTAGAAACAGTTTTTTGTTGCTGACGAAATCTAGTGTTGTAATCATGCTCTAAACAACTTTTCAAGGCAGGATTTTTATACAAACACCATAATACATTTATTGAATACAGGAGCCGTAATTGTAGAGCCTTGGCCTCGTTAAAGAAGCTATCAGAAGGAGATAGCATACTTTTCTGTAGCATCACTTTAAGTACACTTTATTGTCAGTTTGCAACAGGCAGTATTGTAGAATAAAAAATACTTCCCCAAACAATTATACTATATCGTAAAATAGATTCTACAAAAAAAGTAAACCATTCTTAAGTTGATTCTGGAGCGCACATTTCGTAGCAAATAGAATTTGTAAATGCAGTATCTCACATTACGAGCGATAAAGTTAACATGATAGTGCCATCGGAGATGTTGGTCGATCATAATACCTAGGTATTTAATTTTTTCAACCGTGTTTATCACTTTGCAATCACAGTGATTTCGTCTCGCGCAGTTAGTTTTGTGAGAAACTATATTTACAAAATTGGGTTAACACACTGCCATCTATCAGCAAGGTAGGTCTGATGCAAGCGATATGGGACCCCTCTAATCCCATAATTATAAAGCTTATCTAGTAACCGTTTGTGGCAGACCGTATCAAACGCTTTGCACAAGTCCAGGAAGCAGCTTGTTCGACACCTTTATCTAGATTACGATTAATCTTATTGATTAGGTCAAAAAGAGCATGATCGGTGCCCAGGTTCCCTCTAAAACCAAGTTGCCTGTCGCTTATTATTTTATTACTTTCTAAAAAATCAATTATTCATTTCTTAACACATTTTTCCAAGGGTTTCGAGAAATGAGTTGTTAAAGAAATCGGTCTGTAATTGAAGTAAAGAAATAAAGTTTACGATCTTAGTTTTACATTTTCAGAGAGATTCGTTTCATGGTTTTTGAAAACATGAGTGGTCTGGCCAAATAATTTTGTATTAAAATCAGTCAAAATAAAGGTGGGTTGTAAACATTTTTACAACACGTATGTTAATTTACGATTTCAATGGAAATCTACCGAAAAGAACACGGGAAGTGAAAGTGAGGCCATGAGATAACATGAATCAGCTAAAATAGGATTTTATTCACAAAAATTTTATATATGTGTAGATAGTATTAGGCCCACGACTCAACTCTGCTAGCAGTGCAACCTAATAAACAATTTAATAAGCACAGAGTTGGGGTGTTTTATATAACTGCACTGATAGGGTCCCGAGTGGTGTAGCTTGAACAAGCGTCCACGTTCGATCAGCAGAGTTAAGCAACGCTGTCTCTGGTCAGAACTTGGATGGGAGTTCCACGGCTGCATCTCTCGGTGCCTCGTGGTACGGCTATCACGGAAAAAAGTTGGTCCCGGCGGTCATACAACATCATGACAGTCGTTAGTGGGGTTGGAAGTCCTCATAACTGCACAGCGACGCCTATAATTGGCCTAACGGCTGTTGGCTGAGTGCGAATTAAATTAAATTAAAATTAAATTAAAATTAAATTAAAATTCAAACAATAAATGCATTGATAATGATATGCGAGGAATAATAAAGTAGTAGGAAACGCAAAAGGCAAGCTTGTTTTTCACAGGGGTCGAAGTTGACTTTAAAATAAATTAAATAACAGGTTTGTACATAATAAATAGCCGAACCGAAAGAAAATAATAGTCACAAACGGGTTTGCTATGTGCATGTAAAAGAAGCGTAGATTTCAATTAAGCTAGTCAGTGAAATTTGTGAGGAATCGCAAAAGGTAAAGAAAGCGAGAATAAAATAACAATACATTGCGAAAGAGCAATTTTGAAAAGCAGGCAGTAGGACATGAAAAAGGAATTTGAAAAACAGGCAGCAGGACATGAAAAAGGAATTTGAAAAGCAAGCAGCAGGACATGGAAGAAGCAAATAAGAAGTAATGAACTATATAAATAATCAGTGCAATTTAGATTAAGAAAAAGACAATATTTTAGTTTGTAAGAAATTTGAAATTGAAAAATGATGTACTCAAATGTATTTCTATTATGTACTAAAATTTATCAAAACTTATTTTCGTTGGCATTGTAACTATAGCAACGAGTTTGTTTTTGTTTTAATAAAGGGGGGGGGGGGGAAGGGAGGAAATGAAAAAAAATAATTGAATTGACATTGTGAAATTTGAGCTCTACTTTAATTACAATTTTTATACAATAGAATACAATAGAATTTTATAAACTAAAAAGTATACCATTTTGTTGTGCACGTATCCGAGTTTGTGTGGTAGTGTTTGGGAGGTTTCCACCACATAAAAATAAACATTTCTACGAGGGCATCTCCGAGGATTTTGGCACCCGTCCCAGTTCGGGTTTCCGATATTCGATTTCGGCCAAAATAAAAGTCCAGAGCCAGTGGTCTGCACTGCAATACGTTGGGTAGGACTGCAAGAGTACCACTGCCTGCCAGCATCTACAGCGAGGACAGCCGTTCCAGATGCAGGAACTGACGGGGTCATCTCAGAGCAGCTTCGGCGCCGCCAAAAGAGGTAGGAAAGTATGCCTAAAATATAAGTGTGAGCGGACATGAACAACAAAATGTACCA